>JAKELJ010000101.1:0-36495 GCA_025594165.1 Tamias sibiricus | reverse complement strand
ATTGTTTTTATCTTCTTTGTTTTTATTTTTATTTTTTTTTTATTTATTTTTTGTGGTACCGGGGGGATTGAACTCAGGGGCAACCTCGGACCACTGGGCAACATCCCCAGCCCTTTTATGTATTTTATTTGGAGACAGGGTCTCACTGAGTTGCTAAGTGCTCGCCATTGCTGAGGCTGGCTTTGAAACTCGCGATCCTCCTGCCTCAGCCTCCCAAAGTGCTGGGATTACAGGATGCTCCACGCGCCGGCTTTCTTTGTTTTTAATTATCTCTAATCTTTTTTATTCACTCTCTTACTAGTCTTGAGTTTAGTTAGTTCTTTTATTTTAGTTCCTTGAGTTGTACAGTTAAGTGGTTGACTTGCAATCTTTAAAAAAAAATCTAGGTTTTTCAGCTTCAAAAATTATATCTCAGGCCGGCTTTTGATCCATTTCATAAGTTTGTGGTATGTTGTGTTTCTATCATTCTTCTATCTTTAGGAATTTTCTAATTGTCTCTTGCTCTTATTTGTTTACACCATGCAACTATGTATTTTTTGTGTGTGTTAGGTTTTAAAAAATTATTTCTATAATCTTTCCATATCATAGTAAAAATAAAGTGTGCTACTTACCACATTGGAACTTTACAAACTTGATCTTTGCTAGAGAAGGGGAAAAGTATTCCCCAAACAGTCTTAACCAGGAGGTCAATTCATCTTCTGACCTCCAAGAACAAAGAGATAATATTCGTGAGAGACCTTCTGCATTGACCCTTCACTAACCAGCATTTGATAACCCTTCTTGGGCCCATCTTGGACAGCATATATTTTGCTCACAATAATCATTAAATGTTTAAGATGACTTGCAATCATCTCCTTTTTCTACAGAAATCTAGGATATACTGAGTGGGTTATCACCAGAAAATATGTTGGTGCTTCTAGGGTAAAATGTCATGAAAAGTAACCAGACACTGGTTATCCTTAAAAATGATTTTGGCTGGATTTTCCTTGTGGATGATCTTCCCGAGTTCATGCTACATCAAGCTGGATGACCTCTGCCGTTAGTGATCTCCTATGTCATCTCAGCTTTCTTCCTGCCCTGGAGGCCGTTGAAAGTCCAGAGGTAAACAGGAACCAGAATGAAGCAGAGGGTGAGAAATTCCTTGTTATGTCTTTCATTCACACAATTGTGATTATGTAAGCATGTTTTAAATTTTTTTCTAAATTTGTGATGTTTCATGTTGTCCTTCTTTGTTTATAAACTTCATTTATTGTTATCAATGAACCTGTTCTTGATATCTACCTTTAAAATCTCCTGAGATTTGATTTGTGTGCTGAATTGGTTATACCTTGGAGAATATCCATTTGTACTTAAAGAATGTATGTTCTGTTGTTCGTTGTTGAATGGAGTGTGGTTATATATGCCTGTCAGATCTACTGGCTTTATATTTTCTTTCATTTTTGTTTGTTTCTTGTTACACAATAATGAGATCACAATTGGCACACACATTTTTCTTAATTTCCCTAGTATGTATTACATGTATAAGGGTTTACAAAGAAGGTAATGGTTAACAACCGTCGTTACTCCATTGTGGTGACTCTAGACAGAAAAGGGGCCAGGGGGAAAAGATGGTTCTTTACAGAGGTGTGTTACTTCTGAAGTGAGAGTGAGGGTGAGGAAATCTAGGTTGTGGTAGATGAGGGCTATCCCTAATCATGGCCCCTGAGACCAACTTACCCTGGGGATTGCAGTTTGTTCATTAGTTTCTACATGGAGTCCTTGCAGAAATTGTGTCATGCTACTACAAATTGAAGAGAGGCTCTGTGGTGGAGTAACAGAAGAGAGGCGTGAGGAGCTTGAAGTGAACAGCCACTCATTGCACTCGTTGTGTGACACTTCATCATCTTCTCTGTTTTCATCTCTAATTTCAATCACAGCTGTGGCAAGCAGTTTTACAGCTTCTCACAGGTACAGGAGAGCACCATCCTTCTGCTGGACGACGGTGGTATGTAGGCTACAAATTCCTGCTTCCTGCCACTGAGACTTCTCTAAGCTGTGTATAGTGCGAAAACTTGGTAGTATCCCACGTCAATGGTTATCCCATATAATTGGGAATTTGGGGAATAAGGGCCCATGGGTCAATCTTATTGATAAAAAGTAGTAGCCAAAGGATAAATGCTTCAACCTTTTGTCCTCTTTGGCAGAAGAATCTGAGATATGTTTTAAATAGCTCCTGAAAAGTAATCAGTCAGAAAAAATGAAAAAAGTTCCTGGGGTCAGCTTGTTCCTCCTCCTGATGACACCCCACAGTGCTTGCCTTTCCTAATATACTTACCTACACACATTGCTGTTTCAGTCTCTGAGATAAGGAGAACCTAGTAAACACAGCAGTTTGTCAAGAAAGTCCCAGGAGTTAGCTTAAAGGACATTCTGTCTAAAGATGGAACAATTTGAAAATTCAACAAAATGCCGATAATTTATGGGAACATACTGAATACTTAGAAAGCCGTCAATTCATAATGGTATTCAAAAATATAAAGATAACTAAAAACAAAACCAAACTAATTAGATACTTTTGGAAGTTGATGGGCCCCCAAATTATTTGTTTAAAAATTAGTTATTAGAGAAAAAAACTGGAACTTATCCTTGACTGTTTCTTGTAGGAACTGTTATCGGGAAAAATGAAATGGTCTCAGAGGATGAAGGGAGAGTTTTTATTTATAGAAAAATTCTAGCTAATAAATGCTTAAGAAATGATAGAATTAGAAAATTGCAATTCTGCTATTCCTAATGAAACAAGGAATTGATTCAGGCAATGACATATGTAAAATAGTCAAACAAAAATGGGAAAATTTCGGCACTGGCATTTTGTAAAATAATATTGAGATAGTTTAAAGAAGTCCACCCTGCATAAAGGAGAATATGTTATGTTCATGTATTACAAGACTCAGTATGGTAACATGTTCATGATTTTCCAACTAATGTATAAGGCAATGCAATCTCAATCCAATAGCAGAGGATTTGGTGTGTGGTGTGTGTGTGAGGTGTGTGGTGTGTGAGAAGAGAGAGAGAGAGAGAGAGAGAGAGAGAGAGATAAACAATAACCTGACTTTAAGACAAATATGAAGGTATACAGAAGGGGTAAGAATAGCTAAGGTAGACTAATCACGAACCTTTATGAAGTCACAGTAACAGAGTAACATGGGAATTGGCACAAGAACAGATGCAAATTATAAACAAAGACAAAAATCTTTATGAAAAAAATAAATCCAGAAAGTGAGTGTTGGTTCCACATCCTTGTCTGAGTTTGTTGTTGCAATGTTTGATTTTAAACATTTTAATAAAAGTTCAAAGTTATCTCATTATTATCTATAATTTGCATTTTCTCCTGAAGCACATAACTTGGAGCATCTGTTTTACAAAATTGTTGGCCATCTATCTACCTTTGAGGAGGTTGGTCTGTCAAGGTCATTGGGCCTACTTAAATAATTAGACTAAGGCCTGGATGCAGGTTAGTGGTAGAGCACTTGCTAGCATATTTGAGCTCAGAGTTTTCAGTTCCCAGTACTGCATACTGTTTCCTTATTGTTGAGTTTTAAGAATTCCTTGTATATTTTTAACAACAGTTTTTTTTTTTAATGAGCTGTATCTTTTGCAAATGTTTTCTCCTAGTCTATGGTTTGACCTTTGATTCTTTTACAAGGACTTCTGCAGACAGACAAATTGTATTTGGCTAGCCATGGGATGTACACCTTAATTCCAGTGACTCAGGCGGCAGAGAAGGAGGAATTCCCAAGTTCAAGGCTCATCTCTGCAACTTAATGAGACCTTAGCAATTAAGCAATGAGCCTGTCGCAATTCCCAGTAACAAAAAACATTAAAAAAAAAATTATTTGCAGTACATTTGTTTGAACCTCAGGGCACTCTTACCCACTGACTACATTTCCACCCCTTATATTTTGAAATAGGTTCTTGCTAAATTGCTCAGTGCTACCTGTGATCTCCTCTTGCTTCAGCCTCCTGAGTTGCTGGAAGTCAGGTGTGCACCACGTGCTGCAGAAAATTTACTCATCCTCAGAATTTGTAATACAGATGAAAACCTCCAGTTAACTACCAGTGAAGTATAGTTTTCTACTATATTCTCCAGTATTATCCATGATCAAGGTTCATCACATTGCTAGTCAGATTGTTGTTGTTTTACCAAAAATGCCTAATGTTATGGATTTTGGTGTGATGTCTCCCAAAAGCTCCCACGTGTGAGAACATGCAAGAAATCAGAGGAGAAATGACTGGGTTAAGAATCTTAAACAATCAGTGAATTAATGGTCCCTGATAGGGATTAACTGAATGTAACTCAAGTGGTATGCTGTGACTTGAGGAGTAGGAATTGGGCAGGCTTGGGGATGTATTTTGTATCTGGCAACTGGAGAACCTCTCTCTCTGCTTTCGTTTCTTTTTCTTTTCTTTCTTTCTCCTTTTTGTTTTTTTGAGTATTTCTCGTCTCTGCTTTCTTATCACCATGTGAGCAGCTGTCTTATACATATACCTTCCACCAGGATGTTTCAGCCCACCTGGAGCCCTGAGGAATGAAGCCTGCAGTATATTGAACTGAGACTCTGAAACTGTGAGCCCCAAAATAAACTAAACTTTTCTCCTCTACAGTTTGTCTGGTCAGAATCCTTTAGTCACAGCAGCTGAAAAGATCATGACTAAAACAGAAATTGGCACTGAATGGTTCATAGCAGTTTTTGAGCAATTTTGTTGGAAATGTGGGAGGAATTTTGAGATGCTTAGCAAGTGCAAGCTGGAAATGCTTTAGAACATTGTAAATGGAGATTAAAATGGCCTATTGTTGGTGGGAGCTCACGAAGACCAAATGTCAAATAGGAGGGTGGACAGTAAAGACATGGCTCAAGAGCGTTTTAGAGGAAAAGGAGGACACTATGGTAATTGGACTAGAGGCCATTCGCGTATTATGTTCTGCTGAGAGAGTTTGTCTGCATTTTACCTGTGGTTCTGATACTTTCTGTGAAGGCTGATTTTAAAAAGTGATGGATTGGGATCGGGGCTCTAGCTCAGTGGGCAGAGTACTGCCTAGCATGTGTGAGACACTAGGTTCCATCCTCAGCACTACATAAAAATATATAAAATAAAGGCATGCTGTCCATACACAACAACAAAAATATTTTAGGAAAAAAAAGAAGGTGATAGACTACGTAATCTGCAGAAGAAATGCTAGCAGCATACAGGCAATCAGGTGGTGACATGGATATTGCTGGTGCTTTATCCAAGGTCATTTGGATATTTGGGAGCAGAAAGCAGAGCAGAAGATTTGAAAACCTTGGACTTGAAAGGTGGAAGTAAAACTGGGGCTAAGGGAAGTTGCAGTTGTTAAAGACTATCACCACAAGAAATGCTAAAGACTTTAGCCTAGAAACAAGAAAAAGATGGCTTGAAGGGCATCCGCAGGAGCTGGCCAGACCACACCCATCTCAGAGCTCAAGAGTAAAAGTGCAAATTCTTTTTTTTTTTTTTATATTATATTTATTTGCTTTAGTTGTACACATGGGTTTTTTTATTTGTACGTGGTGCTGAGGGTCGAACCGGTGCCGCGCAACGGAACGAGTGCCTAGCGAGTGCACTACTGCTGAGCCACAACCCCAGCCCCTAAAAAGTGCAAATTCACTTGAGACCAGTGGGGCACCCTTCTTGCACAAGGGGGCCTAGAAGTTTTTTTCAACGTGCTCAGCCACCCAGACATTCAGAGGCAGCCAGGGTCCTGAAAGCTTTGGCTACTGCTCGAATGGCAGAAGACCTTGCATCTACCACCCCTGGTGTAGGTTCTGCAGGAATGTCAGAATGGCTGGAGTTAGGGGGTCATGGAGGCTCCCACCAAAATTTCTCAAAGGAAGGCTTTGGAAACCACACAAAGTGCAGCAGGGCCCAGAGTCCCTGTCGTCATACCCTGAAAGACAAGGTGTGGAGATTTGAGGAGGAAAGCCAAACTGCAGTGGAGACCCCCAAATTATTGAAATGCCAGCAATGTGTGATATATCATCTGAGGAACGCCTGGCCCAGGAACTGAGCAGAGACAAGCCAACAGAAAGGCCCACTTGGGCTGCAACCAACATAGGCCACAGGGGAAGAGCAACTCAAGCTCTTTGAAGAGAACAATCACAATCGCCATGTGGCCCATATTCCCAGCACTTTAGAGCTACAGGACTTATTCTCCCCCCTGGATTTCAGTCTTGCTTTGGGCCCTATCCCGTCCATTCTAGGCCCCTAGTTTTGTGACTGGAAATTTTACTTCTTTACCATTGTATATTGGATACTTGTAAATTGCTTTTAATTTTACAGGATCTCACAATTCTAGATTGCCTTGAGCCTCAGAGAACACTTTTGGAGTGAACTTTGAGCCAATCTTGAAACTGTTGAGACTATGGGGGACCCTTGGGAATGGACTAAACATATTTTTATCATTGTCACATGAATGTGAACATTTGTGTCGAGGTGAAGTGTTATGTTTTTGGAGGTGAGTTATTCCCCATAAGCTCATGTTGTGAGACAATGCTAGAAGGTTCCGAGAGAAATGATTGGGTGGTGAGAGTCTTAACCCAATCAGTGAATTAATCCCCATAGAGATTAACTGAGTGGTAATGAAGTGGTAGGGTGTGGCTGGAGGGGGGTGGGAATTAGGGGGCATGGCTTGGGGTATATATTTGTATCTAGGCAAGTGGAAATCTCTCTCTCTGCTTCCAATCACAAATTAAGCGGCTGCCCTCTGTCACACTCTTCTGCCATAATGTCTGTCCTCTCACCTTGAGCCTTGAGAATGGAGCGGGCCTTCTATGACTAAGACTTTCTGAAACTGTGAGCCTCAACAAACTTTTCCTTCTCTACAATTGTTGCTGGTCAGATCTATAGTTACAGCGGTTAAGAAGCTGACCAAAACACTTGAACAAGGACTCCTTAGAGGCAGAAAGTTTTATTTTGACTCATGGATTCAGAGATTCCATCAATTATCAGCCAAATCCATTGTTCCATTTGGCCCTGAGGTGAGGCAGACCTTATCCATGGTAAGAAAGGCATGGTGGGAGAAAGCTTCTTAGCTCATCGTAGCCAGGATCCAAGAGAAAGAGGGAGGCAAGAAGGGAGAGACAGAAGAAAGGAAAGGGCCAGAAAGACAGATAAATTCTTCCAGGGCATTGTCCCCAGTGATCTATTGCCTTCAACAAGGTCCCACCTCCCTGTAGTCCATCTCGCTACAAGGGATTAATTGCACTGATCGAGGTCAGAGCCTCGTGGGATCCAGCTATGCCTAAATGTCCACCTCTGGAACCTTTTTCCTTGTACGCATATTTGAACTCAAGACATTTTTGCCATTGAGCTACTTGCCCAGGCTGGCCTTGAACTTGCAATCCTCGCTGCCTCAGCTTTCTGAGTCAGAGTCCCTGGGATTCTAGGCATGCACGGCCTGTGCCTGGCCCCACCCTCTGAACCTTGGCTGCATTGAAATCATGTTTTTAAAACACATGAGATTTGGGGGGACTATTCCAGATTCCAAACCATAACAGAAGCCTATGCAAGTGACCAGTACATAATTCTTCCATAATCCCATCTATCTTCTTCCTTCCTCAGAAGGCTACTCTCCGGTATCAATTGCCATGGGAAGGTTTCCTGGAGAGTAGATCCTGAGATGGATAATGGCCTTTGAGAAGGTAGTTTAAGGGAATGCTTTTTTGTTTGGTACCCGTAGGGATTGAACTCAGGGGCACTCGACCACTTGAGCCACATTCCAGCCCCTTATTATGTATTTTATTAAGAGACAGGGTCTCACTGAGTTGCTAAGTGCCTCCATCCATTGCTGAGGCTGGACTTTGAGCTCGCTATCCTCCTGCCGCAGCCCCCAATGCTGGGATTACAGATGTGCCCCACGTCATGCCCGGCTGGGAATGCTTTTTATAGGAACACCGTGAGATTAAGGAGACAATGCAAATGAAACAGGATAATATGCACCCTATGAGAATCATCAGAAGCTTTGCTATTCAGAGGTTGTCCGAGATGAGGTTGACAGGACTAGAAATTTACTTAGCTATCGTCTCAAATAGTCATATAGATATAGTCTACTCCTGGGAAAGATAACATATTGGCAAGGAGGCTCTCTTCGGCTGAGGGAAATTTCTGAATAAGGAATTGTCAAGGAGCTGGGAGGCATACACAGCCTTACGTTTTGTAAGAATCGGGTGGTGCAGTACAGTTTGACAATAATAGTTGCCTGGGAAGCACGCTCAAGAATGAACCGATGCTTCAATTTCCCTGTTAGCCACCAAATGGTGATATCCTCATTGTCCCGCAGTTAGGGAGATGGGATAAATAACCATGTTTTAATTTAAAATGGAATGAAATGAAAGCTCAGATCTTTATGTGTCAACATGAATAAATCTTCAAAAGGTGAGGAATGTTAAAAATGCCAATTCAGTATATTGCAATCAGTAACTTAAAATATATGACGTCATATATATTTATGGAAAACACATACATACACAATGAAAGTAAAAAAATTATGCATGAGAAAATAAATAGAATGGTTTATCATTGAATTATTTTTTAAAAATAATAGAAAAAAGAATCTATTTCAAAAGAGCAACAAATTATTATTTAAAAAACCTGGAGATTACCAGATTTCTCTTTAGACATTTTTAGAGAAAAATTTAACCCCATTCCTTAGCCTGAAAAGCAGATTTAATGCCGGGTATGTGACCACACCACTATAATTCCCAAGCACTTGGGAGGCTGAGGCAGGTGGATCGCGTAGTTCAAATGCCAGCTCTGCATTGGCAAAAGGCCACTTAGCAACTCAGTTGAGACCTGTCAGCCACGGCTTTTCCTTTCCTTTTGTTAATAAAATACCAAAAAAAGAAAAAAAATTAAAAGGCCGGGGGGGGGGAGCTAGCGATGTGGCCAGTGGTTGGGACTTGCCCTGAATTCAATCCCGGGTACCAAAAAAAAAAAAAAAAAAAGGAAAAAAAAAAAGGAAAGAAAAAAAAGCAGATTTAAGTAGATAGACAAAACCATGTTTATAGTGAAGATGATTATAAATGATGACCATTGTCTCCAAATTAATTATAAAACCAGTGCAATTCCAATTACCAGTCTAGATTTAGATTGATTTGGTTTGAGGAAAAACAAATCCATTAAAAAGTTTACATGAAGGGGGCCTGGGTTTTGACTCAGTTGGTTAGAGTGCTTGCTAGCACGTGCGTGGCTCTGGGTTCAATCCTATGCACCACGTAAAAATTAATAAATAAAATGAAGGTATTGTTTGTCAAACAACAACTAAAAAAATAAATATCAATAAAAAGTTTACCATGAAGAGCAAAGTTCCAAAACTAAAACTAGGAGGATGGAAAGATGGCGGAACAGCAGACGAGTGCTCTCGAGAGAAACCCTGTCACTCTAAAAGAGGCTTAGTGGGAAGTTTGGAACGCATTCCTGCAATACTCCTTCAACTGAGAGGGAGCTGAGACATCTGTGCCCACTCCTGGATGGTAATAATTACAAAGAATTTCCAGGACAGCCGTTGCACGGAGGTCCAGTGCAGGGCCCCACTTAACCGAACAGCATTAGCGGCCCAGCTGCGCTCAGTAACTTTGCAGTCAAGGGAAGTATGGATTACGGCTTTAAAAATTGAACAATGCAACATACTAATATTATAAATATAAAAAAAAAATCAAACAGTGCAGAAAATAAAGGGAAGGTTAGATGCAAGCAGTCGGTCCTCATAGACTTCTTTTCATCAAATTGCCGAATGGGACCTGCACAGCTTCGAGTTACACACAGTCTGGGGTACTGCTGTTGAAGGACCTGGGGAAAGCGCCGCCATCTTGGAGGAAAGCCGTGCTGACCAGGGACTAAAGAAACAAAGAAGGAAGAAAAGCAGCTGCAGGCGATCCAGGATCCGGCCAGGGCTTGGAGAACAGCACACCAACCAGGGTGAGACGTGGGCAATCCAGCAGGGGAGGGCCTGTCTGGAGGCCAGCGTAGCAACCCCAACAGAAAGGAAAAAACAAGGGAGAGCAAGAGCTATAATTGGGGGCATGGCTTGGGAATTGTGCCGCCTTTTTTGATGAACCTTTCCCTGGTGACCATTCACATACTGACTCCGACCCCCACCCCCCCAGACACTGTTTCCGCGTGCCATTCTGCAGCTGTCCAAAGTTGCAGACTTGTACTCCACTAATTGGTGCTCTGTGACGTCTGGCATGAACTGGGACAACTGGCTTAAACTGGAAGGGGAAAAAGAAGGGCTTCCCAGGGTCCTGTTTGTTTGAGACTTGGTTCCTGGGTTCGACAGTTGGTTTTTTTTAGTTTGTTTATTTGTTTTTTTTTGTTTTTTTGTTCTCTGTTTGATAGTTTTCTTATTTGTTGTTTTTGTCCTCATTCTTTCTTTGTCTTCCCTTCTATCTCACTTGTCTCTTCTTCCTTCATCTTCTCTATTGACCACACCCTGTCATTGCATACTCCATCAGAGGCGAAAACAGTATACGCAGAAATTGGGATTTCTAGATCGGGCAATGGAACTATACAGCAAAGCGGTATTATATATAGTGTTTACGCTCGATTTTCTTGAACTCACTTTCTCTCTCCCCCCATCCTTCTCTCTTACACTAATCTTAGTTCTTTGTTATCTTTTATTGTTCCTTTTTATTTTTTTCTTTTCCATCTTTCTTTTTTTTCTTCTCTCAAAGGCTTCATACATTTGGTATTACTATGCTAAATCGGCTTCCGCAAATCGCTCACGTCCATTCTCTTTCCTCTCCCGTCGCTGTATTAAACCAACTTCCATAGAATTCTATTTCATACTTCCTAAGAAAGAACATCTCAATAACTTCCAACTTCCTATCTTCCGAAACATATCATCTCTGTGTCCAAATACTGAAACTGTAAACCCCAACACAAGCATACAGAGTAAATTGAACAAATACCCTGAGTTATCTAAATTTACATCTGTGATCAATGGGATTTGCCTGAAATAAGAGAAGGTTAGATCTTAAAGTGTAACGTATTTTATATAAGGGGATCAGACAGCATTGTACGCACAGGACTAACATAGGCTATAAGGTGAAATCGAAATAGTCGAGGTCCCACAGTGCTAGAAGAATAACACACAAGCATTATAAGAAGCAAGGAAGAAAGTGACTGAAACAAATCAACAACCCTTCTCAGTAGAATTCCATGGCAAGCACAGTTGGTCAAATGCCAAATGGAATTTAGAAATTACATATTCCCAAATGTTTAATGGATCTTAAGAATGAACTAAAAAAGAGATGAATACAGAGCAAATACAGGCAGTAGGCGGTAAAAGAGCATTTGACAAAGAACTCCAAAAACCAAATACAGGAAGCAAAAGATACTTCAATAGGAAGATAGAGATTCTAAAGAGAAACCTAAACAGAAATCTCTGGGAAAATGAAAGAAGCAATAAGCCAAAAACTAAATCTAAATTGAAGCATCACCAACAGATTAGAACATTTTGGAAGAAAGGACCTCAGATATTGAATGACAAAAAATATATTCCTAGAGAAAAATCTAGATTTCACAGCAAAAAGTGGTAAGAAAGCACAGAACAGAGCATTCGGAATTATGGACCAACATAAAAAGACCAAACTTAAGAGTGATTGGGGTTGAAGAAGGTGCAGAGTTTTCAAACCAAAGAATGAGTAATTTATTCAATTAAATAGTAGCAGAAAAATGTTCCAAACATGAGGAATAATGGCAAAACCAAGTTTTAAAGAGGCTTACCGAACATCCAAATGTCCAGAATCACAACAGATCCACACCAAGGCACATTATAATATAAATGCCTAATATACTAAGGCAAGGAGAGAATATTAAAAGCCACACGAGAAAGGAACAGATTGACATAATAGGGTAAATCAATCAGACTAGTGCTCAGATTTTTCAACCCAGACCCTCTGAAAGAAAAGGGATGTCAACCAAGAATCTTATATCCAGCAAAACTGAGCTTTAGATTCAAAGGTGAAATAAAAACTTCCACGACAAACAAAAGTTAAAAGATTTCACAACTCGGAAAGCCAGCACTTCTGAAACATCTTGGGCAAAATTTTCCACGAAGAAGATGAGAAAAACAACAATGAAAATCAACAAAGGGAGATAGTAAACTAAAGGAATACCAACAGAGGAGAATCCAAATCAAGCTAAATACCATAATACAATTAAAAATGGATGGAAATAAGAATCACATCTCAATATAACCCTGAATGTTAATGGCCTAAAACTCACCATTCAAAAGAACACAGATTGTCAGACTGGATTAAAAATAAACAACCCAACAATTTGCTGTCTCCAAGAAACACACCTCATAGAAAAAGACATCAAGCGATTGAAGGTGAAAGGCTGGGAAAAGTCTTATCACTCATATGGGCTGCGGAAAGCAAGCAGGGGTTTCCATTCTCATATCAAATAAAGTAGACTTCAAGCCAAAGCTAATCAAAAGGGACAAAGATGGATATTTCTTACTACTTAAGAGAACCATTCATCAACAAAATATAACAATTATAAATCTATATGCCCCAAATAATGGAGCACCTACATTCATCAAACAAACCTTCTCAAGTTCAAGAGTAAAATAGACCACAAAACAGTTATTCTAGGAGACTTCAACACACCTTTCTCAAACAATGGATAGATCATCCAAACAAAAGCTAAATAAAGAAAAAACTTTAGGCATCAATTAAAACAATTAATAACTTAGGCGCACCTGTAATCCCAGCACGGGAGGCTGAGACAGGATATAGAATAGGCACTTTCATGAGACCCTCAGTAAGCGAGTGCCCCCTGAGTTCAATACCAAAAACAAAAAAAAAAAAAAAAAAAACAATTTCTTAGAACTCGGGACATATATAGCATCCCACTCAGTAAGCACACTTTCTTTCTCCAGCAGCCACATGGCTCCTTCTCCAAAATTGACCATATATTATGTCACAAGGCAACTCTCAGCAAATATAAAAAAAATAGAAATACTACCCTGCATTCTATCAGACCATAATGGGATGAAATTGGAAATCAATGATAAAAACAAGAAATTTAAAAAAAAAAAATACTCCAACAACTGGAAGCTAAACAATATGCTACTGAATGAACAAGGGGTTGAAGAAGACATCAAGGAGGAGATTAAAAAATCCCTAGAGGTAAATGAGAACACAGATACATCATATAGAAATCTCTGGGACACTATAAAGGCAGTAGTAAGAGGAAAATTCATTGCACTGAATTCCTTCCTTAAAAGAAAAAAAACAACAACAAATAAATGACTTAACCTTACACCTCAAGCACTAGAAAAAGAGGAACAGATCAACACTAAGAGCAGTAGAAGACAGGAAATAATTAAAATCAGAGCTGAAATTAATGAAATTGAGACTAAAGAAACAATTCAAAGAATTGACAAAACCAAAAGTTGGTTCTTTGAAAAATAAATAAAATCGACAGACCCCTAGTGATGCTAATGAAAAGAATAAGAAAAAAAAAAAAAAACTCAAATTACTAACATCCGTGATGAAAAAGGAAATATCACAACAAACACCCTCAGATATAACAGGAGATAATTAGAAATACTTCGAAAACTTGTACTCTAATAAAATAGAAAATATTGAAAGCACTGACAGATTTCTAGAGTCATATGAATTGCCCAAACTGGAACTGGAGGCTACACACAATTAAATAAATCAATTTCAAGCGAAGAAATAGAAAGAAGACACCATCAAAAAACTACCAACAAGAAAAGTCCAGGTCCTGATGGGTTTACAGCCGAGTTCTATAAGACCTTCAAAGAAGAACTAATATTGATGCTCTTCAAATTATTTCAAGAAATAGAAAAAGAGAGAGCTTTTCCAGACTCTTTCTATGAGGCCAATATCACATTAATTCCAAAGCCAGGCAAAGACACAGCCAAAAAAAAAAAAAACTTCAGGCCAATATCTTTAATGAACATAGATGCAAAAATCCTCAACAAAATTCTGGCAAATCAGATTCAAAAAACATATCAAAAGATAGTGCACCATGATCAAGTGGGGTTTATCCCAGGGATGCTAGGTTGGTTCAGCATTCGGAAATCAATAAACATAATACATCACATCAATAGACTTAAAGATAAAAACCATATGATCATCTCAATAGACACAGAAAGAGAGCGTTTGACAAAATACAACACCCCTTTATGTTCAAAGCTCTAGAAAAATTAGGAATAACAGGAACATATCTCAACATTATAAAAGCTATCTATGTAAAACCTCAAGCTAACATTATCTTAAATGGAGAAAAATTGAAAGCATTCCCTCTAAAAAACTGGAACAAGACAGGGATGCCCCCTCTCACCACTGCTATTTAACATAGTGCTTGAAACTCTGGCCAGAGCAATTAGGCAGATGAAAAAAAAATTAAAGGGATCCAGATAGGAAAAGAAGAGCTCAAATTAGCACTATTTGCTGATGACATGATAATATACCTAGAAGACCCAAAAAAACTCTACCAGAAAACTTTTACAACTAGTAAATGAATTTGGCAAAGTAGCAGGATACAAAATCAATAAATCATAAGTCAAAAGGCATTTTTGTACATCAATGACAAAGCCTCTGAAAGAAAAATGATGAAAACTAGTCCATTTACAATAGCATCCAAAAAAAAAAAAAAAAACAACCTGGGAATCAACGAAAGAGGTGAAGAGGTGAAGGACCTCTATAATGAAAACTATAGAACATTAAAGGAAGAAATCATAGAAGACCTCAGAAGATGGAAAGACCTACCTTGTTCTTGGATGTAAAATTAATAGTCAAAATGTCCCATACTACTAAAAGCATTATACAGATTTAATGCAATTCCAATCAAAAACCCAATGACATTTCTCAAATAAATATAAAAAGCAGTCATGAAATTCATCTGGAAAATTAAGAGACCCAGAATAGCTAAAACAATTCTGAGCAAGAAAAAGTTAAGCAGGTGGCATCACCATACCAGACTTAAATTATACTATAGAGCAATAGTAACAAAAACAGCATGGTATTGGCACCAAAAACAGACTAGTAGACCTATGGTGCAGAATAGAGGACACAGAGACTAATACATATAATTTCAGCTATCTTATATTAGACAAAGGTGCCAAAAATGTAGAGTGGAGAAAGGATAGCCTCTTCAACAAATGGTGCTGGGAAAAACTGGAAATCCATATGCAACAAAAATGAAATTAAAACCCGTATCTCTCACCATGCACAAAATTCAATTCAAAAGTGGATCAAGGACTTAGGAATTAGACCAGAGACAATACGCCTAATAGAAGAAAAAGTAAGCTACAATTTCCAACATGTTGGATTAGGCCCCAAGTTCTTTAATAAGAATCCTGTAGCGCAAGAATTAATATCAAGAATTAATGAATGGAATAGATTTAAGCTAAAAAGCTTCTTCTCAGCAAAAGAAACAATCAGTGAGGTGAATAGAGAGCCAACTAATTGGGAACAAATATTTAATACATGCACATCGGATAGAGCACTAATTTCTAGAATATATAAAGAACTCAAAAAACTTAACACCAAAAAAAACAAATAACCCAATCAATAAATGGGCTAGGGAATTGAAAAGACACTTCTCAGAAGAAGATACAAGATTAATCAACAAATACATGAAAAAATGCTCAACATCGCTGGCAATTAGAGAAATGCAAATCAAAACCACTCTAAGATTTCATTTCACTCCAGTCAAAATGGCAGCTATCAAGAACACAAACAACAATAAATGTTGGAGAGGATGTGGGGAAAAAGGCACACTTTATACATTGCTGGTGGGACTGCAAAATGGTGCAACCATTATGGAAAGCATTATGGAGATTTCTTGGGAAAACTGGGAATGGAACCACCCTATGACCCAGCGATCCCACTCCTGGGTCTATTCCCAAAGGACTTAAAAACAGCATATTACAGTGACACAGCCACTTCAATGTTTATAGCAGCACAATTCACAATAGCTAGGTTGTGGAACCAACCTAGATTTCCCTCAGTTGATGAGTGGATAAGGAAAATGTGGTATATATATACAATGGAATTTTACTCAGCAATAAAAGAGAATAAAATAATGGCATTCGCTGGTAAATGGGATGAAGTTGGAGAATATAATGCTAAGTGAAATCAGTCAATCTCAAAAATCCAAATACCGAATGTTTCCTCTGATTTAAGGAGGCTGGTTCACAGTATTGTTGGGTCGGGGTACATAGGAGGATTAGAGGAACACTATAATGGTCAAAGGGAAGGGAGGGGGAAGGGAGGGAGCAAGGGGTGAAGGAGGGAAAAAAAAGAGAAAAGTGGTTGAATAAGATCGATATCATTATTCTAAATGCATGATTGAAGACTTGAATGCTACAAATATACTTTGTATACAAACTGTTTTGTGTAAAAAGATGCTCTATATGTGAAGTATGAATTGTAATAAATACTACTACTATAAATAAAAATCTACAATCCCCCCAAGTTTCTGAGGCGTGGGGATAACCAGTAATCTTCAGCTATCCCCGAGTTATAGACCTTGTGTGCAAGCAATGACTGGAGACTGATCAAAAGTTTAAATAGATTGAATATGAGACTGGCCAGAGCAGGCATTGGGGCTTGATAAACTCTCCACATAAATGCATTGGCTAGACGGAAAGGACCCAAACTATCCACACAAAACCATGATTTATGAAAGAAAAACTTGGACATTTATAAAAAAATAAAAACTCAAAAATATGCCATTAATAAAGTGAAAATGCCTATAACAAGGTAGATACTAGGAGAAACTGTATTTAAGTTGAATATCTTGTAATCTATAATATGTAAATAATTCTTGTGTGAAGGTTGTTCAATCCTGTATGAATTTAATATAACTCATTAAATTGTCTACTTACAATGGGTGAACTTAAATGTTGAGTGTTACACGAACCTCATTAAAGGCAATTGAAAAATGATAACAGCAACGGTAAGGGTTGAAAAGTGTAGGTGAAGCTGGGTGATGGCGTACCAAAAGTTTCATTTTACAAATGTTTTATTTATTGACTTTTGAATACTAGGGGATTGAACCCAAGTGTGCTCTACACCACTGAGCTACTTCCCCAGCCCCTTTTTCTTTTTACTTTGTGACAGAGGTCTCATTAAGTTGCCCAAGCTGTTTCTTCGAAATTTAAATCCTCACATCTAGCATCCCTGAGCTGCTGGGTTTATATAGGTGTGGATTCCACCTAAACTGCCCATTTTTTGCACTTTCTTTTACTATCTGTAAATTTAACAATTTTTTATTATAAAATGTTTTTAACAAGTTGTGTTGACAGCCTTCTCTTACATATGAAAAAAGTTGGAGGATTATACTGGCCTGATTTTTAAATTTCGTATACTAATCAAGACAGTGTGGAACTGTTGTAACGGATAGGCCTATGGACTCAATGGAACAGAACTGAGAGTCCAGAAATCAACCCTAAATGTAACAGTCAACGTGAGTTCAGACCAATGGCCATTCAAATGGGGATTAACAAATCAGACTAATGGAACAGAATAGAGAGTTTCAGTGCTAACCTCACCTCTTTGTAAGCACTTGCTATGGTAACAGCAGTTATCAGTATACTGTTCTGAAAAAGGATCATATTGTAGGAAAGTAAAAACTACATGGATTTCTACTAGAGTGATTCTGAACATGTTCAGCTAGAGGAATGAGAAGCTGTGCTCCATTATGTGTACTAAATGTCAAATGCATTCTACTGTAAA
This sequence comes from Tamias sibiricus, assembly GCA_025594165.1. Taxonomy (NCBI): domain Eukaryota; kingdom Metazoa; phylum Chordata; class Mammalia; order Rodentia; family Sciuridae; genus Tamias; species Tamias sibiricus. Next base: position 18,721 of record JAKELJ010000101.1, on the reverse strand, counting down.
ACAAATAAATAAAAAAAGACAACCCCCCAAGAAAGAGCCCCCCAAACTGTATTCCTAATATGCCCCGACCTTGTTATAGAGGTAGACTTTCAGGTGGGTTAAAGGTGTAAAGGTACATGGTTTTTAAAAAGTTTATATAAGAATATATTTGTGACTATTAAGATTTTTTTATTCAAAGCCATAAAGCAATATGGAAAAAAAGGGTTGTTTGCATCAATTAGTAGGCTTCTATTAGACCTAAGAATCCCATAGTTAAGGTCCAACACACAGATGATAGGTTGGGAGAATAGATTTGCAATATCTAAAGACTTGATTAGAGAATAATGCTGGAACATATTGAGGCAACTCTTGTGATCAGAAATGTGAAACATGATGGAAAACTTGGATACATGATATAAGCAGGAAATTTCCAAATAAGGAAACCTAAATGAAAATTATGTAGATACTTCCAACTAATAGAAATTAGAAAAATGTATAGTGTATTAAAATGGTAGACATTGGTTTAAAAATTAACAGTTTGATAATACATATGTAAAGATACAAGAAAAATAGACCCTCCTACGCTGTTGCTGGGAGAATTATGACTGGTATAGCTTTTTTTTTTTTTTTTAAGAGTAAGTTAAATTACTTAAATTTAAATTAAGCATTATTAATATATTCTAGGTGTTATCCTCACACAAGCCCACAATAAACCTGTATACAAATGGGTGGATTGCACTCTGTTTACAATTACAGAAAGAGTGGAAGGAAGATGGCATAGTTACAACTGTGGCAGTGTACATTTATTTTTTTTTAATATTTATTTTATAAAGCCTCGTATTAGTCCAGAGGCATTAATATAGTACATAGGTTAAAATCATGAACTCTGGCAGGTAGATTACTTCTCAAATCAGTCCAGGTATCAGCTGTGGTGACAGTACAAGTGTCTATATATCTCAGTTTTCGCCATGTGTAAAATGGAATGATAATAATATCTACCCATAGTGGCTGATTGACAATCAAAATGTATGTACTTTATATAAATACGGGTCCATTATTTACAAGGCATCTACTGTGCTTGGCATATAGCAAGGCTAGACAAAATGTTCCCTGTTAGATCTAAAGTAAAATTTTCAAAACAATCACAATCTATTTAATACTAAATATTCATATGTTAGGTATATATATACATATGCTGTTTTTGGAATTTTGTATTTTTGAAATATGTTCATTAGAAGTAGAGATAGGAATATAAATTATCAATGAAAGGGAGGGAATACACAATTGAATGCAGGAAGAATAGAAACAAGAGCGAAGCAGAAGGCCAGGGAGTGGTGGTACATGCCTAAGATCCCAGTGACTCAGGAGGCTTGCTCACTCAGTAAGGCAGGAGGATTGCAAGTTTGAGACCAGCCTCACAACTTTAGTGAGACCCTGTCTCAAAAAAAAAAAAAAAAAAAAAAAAAAAAAAAAAAAAAAAGTTCTGGAATGTAAAGTGCCCCTACCTGGTTCAATGCCCCAGTACCAAAAATAACCACCAGACCACCACCACCAACAACAACAACAACACAACAAAAAACACAAAAGGAGTTTAGTTTGTTGCTTAATATTTGAGGATTTAGAGAAAATAATGCACTAGTCTGGCTTTTGTTTTTATTTCTTCTTAAAAATTCTTTGGCTTATTAGCACCAAAGACACCGGGAAAGGAAATCTGCCAATTCTGTAACTTTTTGAGGCAGTATCCTGCTGTTAAAAGCTTTGATGAAGCAAGAGTGTGAAATCTTGGCTAAAACATACTTAATGAACCATTCTTTGTGTTTCGCCGGAATGAAGAATGGAAGTGGTGTACTAGGCATCAAACATTTCTTATCAACAACTTGCTGAACTTCACATCACATTATTTTTTTTCTTTGTAAATGTTGAAAAGCTACCATTGACATTATTCAACTAGCAATTAAACCATTCACAATTACCTCCCCACGAAGGATGAGGTAAATTTCCAACTCCAATTATAATCAAAGCTAATTAGGAAGCTATTAAACTATGTATCATGAGGAATCACGCAGGAAAAAAATTAGACCAGACAAATGATGTAATGAACATGTGCTAAGCAAAGTTGATCCAGCAACCACTCACTATAGCTAACCCACCCCTTCCTCTGAATATGTGTTATTTGAAAGATTAACAGTAGCAAGAATCAGTGCTGTTACTCAAAGTTTGTATTCCCCTGGACATGGAACACAAAGAATGCCATTAAGTATGTTTTAGCCTGTGTGGTCATATCAGTGGGATAAGTGCAGTTTGAAGATATATCACTTGTGATACTGTCAATGAAAAAGAAGTCTCTTCCTATATTTATATTTAATATTATTTATTAATTTTTTCTTGCCTTAATAGTGTTATGCTAGATACTCCAAAACAATATTAAAAAATCTATGCAGTTAGCCATATCCACAGTCCTTCTTTGATTAGTATATAATGTGGTAGAATTTCCCCCACTATTTTCTTTTGACATTATTGGTGTCTTTGTATTACAAAATCAGGTTTCATTGAGCAGCTCACTCTGCTCCTGCTCATGTAATACCTTGGTTGTGACAGCCCAGGGGTCCCTGGAGCAGCACGTGCCTCTCTGTTTGATCCATGCTGCCGAGCACCCTTGCAGCATGCCCAACACTCTCCTGGTGAAGACCTAGCCAGTGCCTGGTCAGTCCTTTCCCCTTGTACTGTCTTAGGAATAGTAAGACTAGAAATCCAAGAAGTGAGCAGCAGGCTTCAGTATAAATAACAACCAAAAAAGGTGAGAAGCAAGCTTGCAGAAGAACAAACTTCCGCTGGGTGCTGGAGAATCTGGAACCACACTTTGTGAGGATCCGTATATTAATCGGATTTCACATGGAGCGGACTTGCAGGCTGCAAGGAGCAAATAGTCATGGTGAGCAAATGCAAAGGAAATACAGGACACAAAAACACCTGAAGGCCATTGAATCATCATGCTTGCTATGAGCAAGCTCATGCCCCCAGTGGATGAACTTATGACTGACTTTCTTTAACACCTGAATTCTACAAGCAGGCTAGAGTTTCTGTATGGGAGATGGGGAGTTAATGTAACCTTCGGAGTGCTCCAACCAGTATTCAGCTGACCCTGAGCTGTGTTCGTCCTGGACAAGACTGAGATTGGCATGTTGGCCCACTGTGCCAGGCCATCCAGGACCTACCCTGATGTTGTTGCTAACTTCTGGGATCCTTGAGACCACGTTATGATAGACAAAGAGCCAACTTCCATGTGGAGGATATGGGTAGCCAGTGTGGATGATGCTGTGGGGAGAGGGGGGGGGGGGGATATGGAAGATGGAAAACGTACTGGATCCTGGGCTGCAAGGATGTGTGTGCCCATCCACCTCATGGTGTTCAGCAGTGGTTTACAAGGCATTCATCTGGAGGACAAGCGGACTAACAAGCCTGCAGATTGCTCGGCTGACCTCCTTCAAGAGGGTCGGGAATAAAGAATGACTGGTGCACCATTGTTGGGATTCTGTTCAGAATGAGCATAGCCCTGCTGTCTGAGAAAGTCCCCTGCTGAAAATCAAACTAAACAACAACAACAACAAAACGTGATGACTTTATGGAATTTGCTTTCTCAGTAATCGTTAGAAATGCAATTTCTGAGTCACCAGTGACCTAAGTACTTCATCCTGCTGATTTCTGAGAATCAGTTTTCTGCTAAGTGAACTGTTGCTACTCCCGCTTGCCCTCCCACTTGCCCTGAAACAATGACATCACTCGGTGCATGCATTTGGTTAGGATGGGCTTTTAGGAAGGGAACCCCATATTTAATTAACATAATACCACAAATTACTAAAAGTGAGAGTAATTGTACAGCAGTTAATCCACTCACTAGGCCACAATTAATCAGAGTGCCTTCCTTTCTCCTAGAGCTTATTCCCTATGAAGTCCCCTTTCTCTTCAGCTGATTGTCCATTCCCCCCCCCCCCCCCCCCCCCCCCCCCCCCCCCCAATATTCCCCCCCAAATTCCCCCCCAAATTTTTTACAATATTAGAAAGCTTGAGGTAGGACTACGGAAAAAAGGAATAATGGCACAAAGTTCTCTTTTACTTTCAGTACATAATGGTAGCAAACTGAAATAAATACAGAAATGGAATAAGTATTATCTGTGCCTCATTAAAAAGTAAATAAACCAAGAGCAAAAAGTGGGTTTCTTGTACATAGCATAATAACTGAGGGATTTGTACTTTTATAATTAGTATCGATTATCAATATGGGCTGCCTATCAGCCTGCCATTTGCCTTCCGCTTGCTCTGCCCATCGTGGCCTTTCAACTACTTCGGCCTCGCTGCACAGATGCCCCTGTTAGCTGCGAACTCCTGCAGACCCCCTATACCGATTACCTGCGCTCATGGTCCTGCTGCATGGAAGTTCATTGTCACAGCACCGCAGCTTTGGTTACACAGGGCCCACCCAACTTGGGATTATGGGCCAGGATAGGCAGGGTTTGCTGCTGCCACTGCGTGGCATTTCGCGGGCGTGGCTGCTCAGTCTGGGGACATGGCCAGGGACTGGAGATATATGTTGAGGTACCTACAGGTCTGGTTGCACCTGAGGGCTTTTCTTACAGGTTGATGCTAGTGGCCACCATCTGGCAGCCTCTTTTGCAGGGTCGCTCCTTGTGTGTGATGCACATCCTTGTCTCTCTGCAAGTTGAAACAGGGCATTGAGATTCTTGGGACTGAAGCAAGGGCAGGCTGGGGAGCCTAACAGTCTCAGGTCTGTCAGATTGCAGATGGATTGGTGGGCCAGTCTGGGTCTTGCAAGCCTGTGGAAAGCCAGAGACGTAGGGAGCAGTTCCTTGGTGGGGAGCACAGGTTTGAGAAACTGGAGTAAACTGGGCTCTGCTTCATCTCAAGTGAGATCCTGAAAGTGGGTGTGGGGATGGAAGGCTGGTTACAGTGGTTGGGGAGTCGGAAGAGGATGTAGAGCTCTTGCCTAGCTTCCTCACCCACCCAACCAGTCGGGCACCCACTGGACTGGAGCTAACCATCAAACTTCAGACAACAACCCTACCTATCAGAAGAGAAGGAAGCTGAGAAAATTTTTGAAAGCCAAGTGGAAGCAATTGTTCAATTTTCCATTGAGACTTCCTTTTGTTTTTTTCCCCCTTTTTTTTTATTTCCCCCCCCCCCCCTTTCCCCCAACATCTCTACCCATCTTTGAATTCAAATATTTTTCATCGCATCAATTTATCAGAATGGGATGTCTGAATAGTAATTACGTTTTTGGTTGTTTATTCTTGATATTCTTACTTTTTTTTTTTTAAATATGTTACATATATTTTTCTCGTCACCTATCCGTCTGCCTGGATTCTCATTTCTCACTTCTCTCATACTACAGCCAACCCTATTAATTCCTTCCCTTCACGTCTTTACTATAAAGTATTAAACCTCTATCAATCTCCCTTTCCCGCATAAATATCACATCTTACATTACTTCCTGTTCCCTCATTGTCCAATTATTTGAAATGGTAGACACTTTTAGCAAACTTGCTGTTTTATGTTGTAGACAGTAATTGAACACATCATTTCTGTTATTGCAACGAAACCGAAGACACCTTAATAGGAGCTATTTGGTTTAAAGTGTATATTGTTGGCATTGGATGCAGTTAAATATTCGTCTCCCCTAAAGTGAGAAATGGAGAGCTTTCAGGGACATGGTAAGACTATAGGGTAGAAATTGTAAGTCTGTCTCTAATCCATACTGCTAGGTGAGAAAAGACACAAACAACATGAAAAAACAAGGGAACAAAGCACTTCAAACAAACCAAGATGTTCCCCAACCATAGAATCTATAGACAACATAGTTGAACAAATGTCAGGGAAGGTGTTTAGAAGAGGTACATAGTTAGGCTGATCCTGTCAAAATAAAGGTTGTATTGAGAGAAAATACAGGAAGTGAGAGATAACATTAGATAAAGAGTGCAGAAGATTATAAAAAGAAATCAAGCAGAATCCTTGAAATGAAGGGAACAATAAACCAAATTATAAAATCAATGGTAGAAGTATCACCAACGCTAGACTAGACCCCCGCTAGAAAGACAGACACTTAGAGAGCCTACAGAATGAGGAAAAAATATTTACGCACATCACCTCAGAGCACTAATCTCTAGGATATGTAAAAGAACTAAAAAAAACTTAACACTAAAACAAACAAATAAAGCCAATCAATAAATAGGCTAAGGAACTGAACATAACACTTCACAGAAAAGAAGAAAATACAATGGAATAACAAACATATGAAAAAAAAAAAAAATTAAAAATTTCATCATCCTCTAGCAGATTCTAGAGGATTGAAAATCAAAACTACATCAAAGATTGTCATCTCACTGCACTAAAAATGGCAACAAGAATACAAGCAATAATAAGTAGTGGTGAGGATATGGAGAAGTTGGTACTCTCATGCATTGCTGGTTGGGACTGCAAAAATTGGTGCAACCACTCTGAAAGGTAGTATGGAGATCCCTGAAAATACTGGAAATGGGAACCTCCTTTGACCCAGGTTATCCCACTCTGCAGTTTTATACCAAAGACTTAAAATCAGCATTCTATAGTGTGATATAGTCACATCAGTGTTATGGCAGCTCAATTCACAATACAAATCTATGAACCAAGCCTAGGTGTCCTTCAATAGATGAATGGGATAAAGAAAATGTTGTCATACCCAAAGGAGATATTACTTAGCCTTAAAGAAAGAATGAAATTACCTGGCAATTTCAAGGTAAATGGATGAAAGTATAATAAATTAAGAGGTAATATTAATTAGATTAAGACTAGAGAATATCATTCTAAATGAAATAGCCAAACCCAAAAAACCAAGGCTGAATGTTTTCTCTGATAATGGATGCTGATCCATAGTGGAGGCAGGGGAAGAATGAAGGAACTTTGGATTGTGTAGATGGGAGTAAGGGGAGTGGCTGTCGTGGGGACAGGAAGGATGGTAGAATGAGACAGAACATTTATTACACTGTATACATGTATGATTACTGTTACTGGTTTTTTTTTGTGACTCTGCATCATGTACAAAACAGAGGAATGTGATGGTTGTGTTCATCTTGGAGATGTGTTTCAAATTGTATTCTACTGTCATGTGTAACTAATTAGTCAAGTTAAAAAATAAAAAAGGTATGATCGTATGCTTACCATGTTAGCGTTTGTTTCTTAAGATAATAGGTCTTGCAGGCTGGCCCTCAACACACTGGGCTCAAGTGATTCTCCTATCTCAGCCTCCTGTAGTGGGACTACAGCCTTGCCAGGCCTCAAGCCCATCTGTTTTTAATCTTCTTCAGCCTCAAATAGAAATAATTATTGTTGGTTGGAACTTTCCAGTTGGGACTACAGTTTCTCTTCTAGTGACATGGAAACACAAGGGTGATAGTGGAATTGATCATCTCTTTTAGATTTTCTATCAAGTAACACTGACTGTATGGTTTTTGCTATATTTTTACTTTAGTAGGTGCTGATGGCTTTACAATAGACCTATTCATTTGTCACTACTGTGCCTTCAATTAAATATCAAACTTATTTGCAATAAAAATATTTGCAGTGGTATAATTCTTTTTTCTCACTCTGGCTTTTGAGCTAATATTTCAAGGCATTATACTTTACATATATCATAGGCACAAAATTTCATATTATTTTTGCTTTAATTAGTCATTTTACATTTTTTTTTTCATTTTTAGATTCACAGTAAATGACCAATAGATACAGTGATTTCCTGTTTATTCCTGTCCCCATATTATTCAGTTTCCCTCAATATCAAAATCCTCCATAAATGGTACATTTGATATAATGGTGAACTATAACTGTCAAATTATTCTCACCCCAAAATCATAGTTTACATTAGGGCTTACTCCTGGATGTTGTACATTTCTATTGGTGATGAGCAAATGGATTATGACTTATATTACCATTATTAATATCACACAGGAGTAATTTCACTGCCTTAAAAATCCTGCAATCTCTGCCTAGTCATCCTCCATCATGCAAATCTTGGTAATGACTAATTTTTTTTACAACTCCATATATTTGCCGTTATGAGAATTGTCTATAGGTTGGAAATATATAGTATGCAGTCTTTCCAGTTGGCTCTCTTCAGTAGTGTTCTGTGCGTGTAGTTTCCTTCTTGTATTCTTCTTGGCTTGATAAGCTCATTTTCTGTTTTAATGATTAATAGAATTCTGTTGTCTGGATGGCACCGTAATTTGTTTATTCATTCAACATTGGAGGAATCTTGATGGGCTTCCAATTTTTTGGCTGTTAAGAGTAAAGGATTCCATAAGCTTCTGGGGGGTAAAGTATTTATCATGAACATAAGTTTTTAGTCTTCTGGGTATGTACCAAGGATGCAATTGACTGGATGTTAAGAAATATGTTAATTTATTTAAAAAACTGAAATGTTCCATTTCACATTCCCACAAGATCTGAAGCTTTACCGTTGCTCCACGTCCTTGCAAGAAAATGGCCAGTGGTGCCACTGTTCTGGATTTTGGTCATTCTAGTTGTGTGCAGTGGTATTTTCATTGTCATTTAGATTTAATTAACCTGATGTGGTATGATGTGGACCATATTTTCACAATTTATTTATCATCTCTATATTTTCTTTGGCATAAAGAAAAACAAAGGTCTCTGACCTATTTTTAAATTGTGTGGCTTAATGTTTTGATGTTTTTTTTAAGAGGTTCTTCTGTGTATGTAAGATAAAAGTCCTTTATCAGATATGTCTCTTTTGCAAATATTTTTCCAAGTCTGTGGCTTATCTTTTTCATTCTCTTGATGGTTGTCTTTGCAGAACAGAAAAATTTACATTTAATGACATTCAGCTGGATCAATGGTTTTTTTGGGTCATTTTCTTTGGTGTCACAACTAAAATGTGATTGTCAAAAACCCACGGTGACCTAAAGATTTTGTCCTATGTTTTCTTCTAGGAATTTTATTGTCTTGTATTTTACATTTATGTCTATAATCAATTTTGAGAAAATTTTTGTGAAGGGTTTAAGGATTGTGCCTTAGAATCTTTGTTTTTTTTTTGTTTTTTTGTTTTTTTGAGTGTGAATGTCCAGGTGTTCCAGCACATTTTTGTTGAAAAGACTATCATTTCTCCACGATGGCATTTGTTTTTCTATTCTTTCCATTTGTCCTTAATTTTTTTTCCTTTTTCCTGCTTTCCATTTTCTCCCATGTAGTCTCTGACTCTGACTCTATCTTTTTATTTTTCCTTTTTCTTTTTAAAGATACAGTGTCTTGCAGACTGGACCTCCAGCCCACCTGGGTTCAAGTGTTTCTCAAACCTCTAAGTTTCTTCCAGCAAAGGAAACGCAACCAAAGTTTGAAAGTGAAATCTATAGGAATACGAGTTGGTATTTGCAAACCTTTATTCTTTAAAGGGCATTAATATAAAAAAAAAGTTTTCCCCCTTATCTTGATTTTCTGTGGTTTAAAATGATTTGCCTAGCTACCCAAATTTTGAGCATTTTTTCTGCTTAGTGTTCTTGAATTTTGGATCTATGGGTGTTATTAGTCAATGTTTTCTCGAGGAGCAGATTATCAAACAGAAAGTAATAATATGAAATGGGTACTTATTTAAAATTTGGCTTATGCGACCTGAAGCTGGATAGTCCACAATGGCCGTTGTAGTGGAGTGCTGGAAAAACCAAGTAACTGCACAGTCCAAGAGGCTGAAGTCACAGTACAAGAGGAATCAATGCGACCCTAGTCCAAGGGATGACGCTTCTGGAGGAATTCGCTTTGGAAAATGAGTAAAGAAGCAAGAGTCTAATATACTCAGATGATGAGCAGCAGCAATCAAGAAAACTGTTTAAGGCCTGGGATTGTATCTCAGGGGGAAGAGCCTTGCCCTAGGCATGTGTGAGGCCCACTGGGTGTGTTCTCAGAACCACATACAAATAATAAAAAGTCCATCAATGATCTAAAAAAAAAAAAAAAATATTATATATATATATATATATTTATATAAAATAAAAGTAAAGAACTGTTCAAGAAGAATTAGCTTGCATCTATATGGGCATGCTTCCTTATTCTTCCAACTTTTATTACCATCCAAATTCATCATTCCTATTGGATGGTGCTGCCCATGCTTAGAGGAGTAGTCTCCAATTTAAGTTATTATCCCGCATGGCCAAACATTCCTAGACATCACCTTCATTTACACGCCCATAAGCCTCTCTTTTAAAAAAAAAATTTATTTGTTTTAGTTGTACACAATGCACTTTATTTTTATGTGGTGCTGAGGATTGAAACCTGGGAACCGCCCACATGCTAGGCAAGTGCTCTACCACTCTAGCCCCCATAAGCTCTTACATTATTTGGCATCTCTTATCCTATCAAGTTGACAATCAAATTAACCATTACATATGGTTTGGTATCTGACATTTATTTGGGGAAATTCTCAGTCATTATTGTCTCAATATTTTTTTTGGTTCTTTTTTTACTTTCTTTTTACTTTTTCTGGTTATTTCCATCGTAAGTTATGTTAGTCCTTTGTAGTTTGTCCTACAGGTCTTGTCACATTTTCTCCATCTTTGTTTCTAGTTTGTCTTTCTATGTTTATAAGTTTGTATTGTGTTATCCTGAAACTCAGTGTTTCTTTCCTACCTAAGGCCATATCGCATCTACTAATTTAAGCCCAAACAAAAGGCATCTTCCTTTCCGATACTGGTGTTTTTGATTTTAGCATTTCTGTTTTGATTCTTTCGTAAGTTTTCCATTTCTCTGACATTACATTGTCCTTTAGTTCTTGCATTTCCTGCTACTTATCTTTAGAGCTTTTAGTAGCATTTTTTCTTTCTTCTTTTTGTAGTTTGGGGATCAGCTGGGTATGGTGATCAGGACTGTAATTTCCAGTGACTTGGAGGCCTCTAGCAGGGAGAATCACATGTTTTCTAGCTAAAACTGGGAAATTCAGCAAGATCTGTTGATATAATAAAACATAAAAAGGACTGGAGATGGAGCACAGTGTTATTTAATAGCATCTCTTGTTCAATCCCAGAGTACCAAAAAGACAAAAACAATATGTTGGGGATTGAACCAAGGTGATGTGCATGCTGGGGAGGAACCCTTATATTGTGTCATAGTTGTTTTAAATTCTTGGTCTGATAATTCACCATATCTGATTCTGGTTCTAATATTTGCTAATGTTTATGTTAGCATGCCTTTCATTTTTTCTTGATAGGCCGTGCACAATGTATTTGGTAAAAGGAACTGCGTGAAAAGACCTTCAGTATCATGGTTGTAAGGTGTTGGAGGAAGGGGGGAGGTATTCTGTAGACCTAGGGATTAAGTCTCAGTCTTTTAGTGGGCATTGTATCCCCGGACTATGAATTTCAGTTTTGCTTCTCCTCCTCAGACTTCTTTGAAACAGTATAAATTATAGACATACTGTTGGCCTGTAGTTGGCATTTCCCATCTCCTACATTAAAGCTATGTAGGGTGGGGCTGGATTGGGTTTTTAAAAAATTTTCTTCCCCAACGGTCAGTTTGGCTCTGAATAAGCCTGGCATATAGGCTTGCTGGTTAAACAGTTACGCATTTGAGCAGAGCCGTTGTTAAGAAAACAGTGTGCTTTTGCAGCTTTAAAAATCTTCTTATTTCCCTCCCTCCCCCTGCTAGAAACTGTAGAGGATTTTTTCTCTGATGTTTACTATGAGAACTGGTTAGCTCTAGGAGGTAACACTCCACAAATGTGTGGGGGCCTCGTGATGACTTGAGTGCCCTGAGTGCCGTGGAATTTTCTTTTTCAGACTTATCTGTAATGAGCCTCCAATAATTTTTCCAAGTTTTGGTTTAATTCTCATGAGGTTTATGCTAGTGAGTTACTGCTCTTGTAGAGTTGGTGATTCTGTTATTTGCCTGAAAGACTCCCATTTTGGGCAGAGGTTTGCTTCGGCCTCATTTCTCGTGTGATCAAAGGAATGTATTGATTTTTCAGTTTGTTCAACATTTTACTTTGTTAGGACACATTTGCAACTTCCAACATCCTACGTTGTTTTGAACCAGATACTTGCGGCGCAATTATGCCCTTAATAATTTTTAAAATGACGAAGAATCTTTTGTATTTGCTCACCTATTTAATATTTTTGTCACCTTTTCTTTTCTTTTTAATATGTAATATGTAATTAGTAGAAATGATATTATCTTTTTAGTAGCTAGATTTTTCTTTGTGCTTCTTCTTCCTCTTCTTCTTTTAAAAAATGTTTATTTGTTCTACATGAGTTGTACATGAACAGCAAAAGCATTTTAATTCATCGTACATAAATGGAGTGCAACATTTCAATTCTCTGGTGGTAACACGGTGTAGAGACACACTATTCATGGCAATCATACAGTGACCTAAGGTAAGATGGTCCCATCTCATCTCCATCATCTTTCCCGATCCTCATAACCACCTTCCCACCCTCCCCTTTGTCCAATCCAAAAGTTTCCTCCATTCTTCCCATGCCACCACCCCCCCATCATAAGATCAGCATCCACTAATCATGAAAACCTTCGGTCTTTAGTTTTTTGGGAGTGTCTTACTTCACTTAGCATAATAATTCTATTCTCCAACTTCATCCATTTTACCTGAAAATGCCATATTTTTATTCTCTTTAATGCTGAGTAATATTCCATTGTGGTATATATACCACAGTTTCTTTATCCATTCACCCTATATGATGGGCATCTATTATGGTGTCTGTGGTTTAGCTATTATGATTCAGCTGCTATAAACATTGGTGTGGCTATGTCACTGTAGTAGCAATTTTATATCCTTGGTAAGACGAAGAGTGGGATAGCTGGGTCCAAATGGCGTTTCCATTCCAAGTTTTCTGAGGAATCTCCACACTATGCTTTCCCAAATAGACACTATCTCAGAAGAAGATAGTATAGCGATCAACAAATATAAATGAAAGTGTTTAACATCTTTAGTAAAGTTTAGAGAAAATGCAAATGAAAACTACTCCTAAGATTTTATCTCACCCCATTCAGAATGGCAGTTATCAAGAGAATATAAGCAATAATAAATGTTTTGGTGAGGATTGAGAAAAATGGTACACTCATACATTTGCTAGTGGGACTGGCAAATTGTGCAACCACTATGGAAAGCAGGGTGGAGTTTCCTCAGAAACTTGGAATGGAACCACCATTTATTTTCTTTCGATCCAAGTACCCATGTGGTATCATTTTATTTCTATTGAAAGAGATTCCTTAACTATTCTTGTTGCTGAATCTGTGGCAGTAAATTCATCTTTCATATGTTTTGCAAAAATCTTTAAAATTTTGCTTTTCATTGTTTGAAAGATATTTTTACTGGATATTAGAGTTGAATTTGTGTTCCTTTTCCTCCAAATTCATATGTGGAAGTTCTAATCCCCCATACTTCAGAATATGAGCTAACTTGGAAATAAGGTTATTGCAAAAAATAATTATATTCAGATGAGGGTCATCCTGGAGTAGGAAAAAAAAAAAAAAAACACAAGATGCCCATTCAATATATCCTGGTGTCCATATCAAAGCAATTTCGACAGAAGAACACACAAAAGAGAGAACACTATACGTGTAGATGAGGCAAGAAAGGTGATGTGATGCAGCAGAAGCTTATGGGATTCAGAGCTTGCCTGTCACCCACCAGAAGCTGAAGAGAGGAATGGAGCATGATATCTTTCAGAGGCCTGGGTAGGAATCAAGCTTGCTGACTATTTGATCCTGACTTCGTACCCTCAGAAAAGACACAAGTTTCTTTTGAGAATTTCTGACCAGACCTGCCTACAATGGCTCTGCACAATATGCCGGCACCACGCAGAAGTGGGACAGCTGCATTGCTTAGGCCCCTTTCTGGGACCTTCTTCTTTGTTTTCCTCTCTTCCCATTATTTGTCACATTTATTCCATATACCCATCACAAGTCCCCCACCCTTATTTCAGTGCCTAGTCTAAGGCATGGGCAAGAAGGATTACAGCCAACTGTTACTAAAACATTTGTTTGTAACATATATCCCCTCTTTAGCACATGACCCCAAACTGACTCATATTGTGTTGCCTTTGTTTCTTTCTTTTTAAATACGCTACCACCAGACTGGTGGAAAGGAGCTAGGTAAGAGAATTGAAGGGGACGAATCCATAGGCCAGAGAGGAAGAATGCAACAAGCCACAGTAGAAATGTGCTATATTTAATTTAAAAAGAGGCGGGTGAAGAACTGGTAATACCCCCCAAAATGATACAGTAATGAGGATAGACACAAATCCCATAGCTCTGTTGGACGTCATTGCAATGGAAGGCATAAAAAGTGCAGTAACTCAATGTTGATAGTCCCAATCTAGTCCAGTAGGCAAGATTGGTGCAAGAAGGTCATTTCAAATTAAAAAGTGCCTATCCTAACTTAACTGTCTAGCAGATATGGAGAATACAGGTGGATAATCCTCAGAGCTTCTCCATGTAGTTTATAGAAATGTGTTGGCTGAATGGATGAATGAATGAATGAATGAATGTTGAAATAAATGAATGTCAAACTACTTGAATGGGGTGCCGCAATAGACCTTCTCTCTTTCACAGATATGAATGCAGATCAACTCTCTCATCTAAGCAGGAAGTAGCGTCTTCTGCTAGGAGTGCCCAACCCTAATTCACTTGAAATGTACACAGAATTGTTTTGTAGTAGCTACAGCAATGATGTTTTTTTCTGGGTGCCAGGCCATTTGAAGGGATTTCTTATTGAAGCCTAGGCTGCAACAACTGTATTTTCTTTTGCTTGCTGCTTGCATAGCCTTTGTGTGCTTCAGACTGTGTGACGGCTTATTTTTTTTCTCATGATGCTTCTAGAGTTATATATACCTCACCTTTGTGGTTCCTGTCAAACATCCTGAGAAATTATTATTGGAGGATCCAGTCATGACAACGCTGTCACATCCATTCAACGCAATATTCAAACTTGTCAAATAGGCAGTCATTTTGTCATACAGTGAACAAAGTTTATTTTCTGAGGTATTCATGACCTGGTATATTTCCATGGCCCTGTTTTTCCATAATTAAGTCTAAATTTTGACGTGACAAATAGCCTCTAGTCAATCCATATAATGACCACTATGGATGTATTTTACATTAGAAATAGAAGAAGTGATTTCAGAAAAAAAAAAAAAGACCTGTTACTACTAGTGGTTCTTTCAGTTTCTTCAAACAGTCGAGAATGTCTATCACAGAAGGCAGATATCTTATATCACATAACTGAGTAAGTGTCCTTTACTGTTGCTGTATACATGAGTGTTACTTATAGTCATTTGGATGGATTTTGCTGCTATGATCACTTCTTGAGCTCCTCTGTATAGGCAGCCCTATGTATCCACTAGTATTAAAACTCCGTCTCGTAATTTCCAGTGCCATCGATTAATCCACAAATCATATATAGATAAATAAGCTTCATGATCACTCTAATAGAATTGAGGTTGATGTTTGTGTAATTGGCAAACCATTCTTTGTGGACTGGCCTTGATTGTTAGATCCATGCCTAAAGACGGCATGTGTAGTGTAAGTACTGTAGCATGATTCTCTATACCTTCTAACTTCCTCTTTCGAGTTATACCCCTCCTGGTCTTTTGTCTTTTTTCTTTTCCTAAACTTTCAAGTAGTCAAATTCTGTTCATGGGCCCTGGAAGGTGCTGTAAATATTGTGTTCCCTCCTCTGCTATGAAAAGCTTGATTTTGTTCTCACTGGGTGTAGTGTGAAGACTTAATTCAATCCAGTGTTTGTAAAGCACCTGAGATCCTTGGGGTCTAAGTGTTTCCGCTTCTGTTGAAAGATGACAACTCTACTGACCTTTTCCTCCTGTTACTAGTAATTTTCCCAGAATGATAAACTTTACTGTAGAAATTTTATATGCTTTCTGCTACCACAGATCGTCATTTACTGCTTTAACCTGAGACAAATGCCGCTGATATCATTCCCGTCCTCCAGCCGTTACCCGCACGTTGGGCTGCAAATGGTGACGCTGCTGAGATTGCTTTGGGTCCTTCCTGAATGGATGTCGTCAAGATGGCACCTGTGCGGGATGGGGCTGGGGCTGGGGAGAAGGAAGGAAGGGCGAGCAAACCAGCCAGGAGGATGGTGGGTTTTCACACTGTGAGTGCTCCTTCTCCTCGCTGCAGTGGCAGAGGCTACAAACATGATGGCAGTGTGGGTGACTCCACTTTTTTTCTGGGAACCTTGCTCCTTCTTCTTTTGTAATCAGGAATTGAACCCAGGAGCTTCACCAGCCAAGCCACATCCTAACCTTTTGTGTTTTATGTTGAGACAAGGATCTTGCTAAGTTGTTAGGACCTCACTAAGTTGGCTGAGGCTGGCTTTGAACCCATGATCCTCGCTGAGCTGCTGGGATTACAGCATGGTCCACTGTGCCTGGCTCTGGAACCTTCTTAAAGAGACATTGTGAAGCAGTGTTTTTCTAGTAGTCAGTACTATGGAGGCAGTGTGCCTGGTAGTGTACTTTTCTTTTTTTCTTTTCTTTCTTTTTTTTTTTGTGGTACCAGGATTGAACTCAAGGGCACTCGACGACTGGGGCGCACTCCCCAGTCCTTTTTTTGTATTTCATTAGAGACAAAGGGTCTCACTGAGTTGGCTAAGTGCCTTGCCATTGCTGAGGCTGGCTTTGTATGAACCGCGATCCTCCTGCCTCAGCCTCCCAAGTGCTAGGATTACAGGCCGGTTCGCCAGCCACGCGCCCGGCTTAGTGTGAAAGGAGAAATGTCCATACATGGTGGGATCATTTCCAATTCAGGCTCGTGGCCAGTAGTTTGGTCCTGATGTTTCAGAGACGATAGATAGAAAGAACATGATTGGAAAAGTGGTGCAAGGAAATTTGAGGAAGTTGTGTGGATAGACTCTCGAATGGAGAAAAACAATAAAGAGGTATTTATAATTAAGTGGATTGGTTGACATGTTTGGTGAATACCAGCCAATCTCTTCTTCCAGCCATCTTGTCTTTGCCAAATGGTTTCATAAAACCGAGTGGCCACTCTGGCTGGGATAGAGGTTATGCACAAACAACTTGGACTTCTTCTGCAGCCAGTGCTTAGTCGCCCAATCTGCCAAGCAATGGATATTAAGGCACTAAGCCCCTGTTTAAGGCACCATTCTCTGGGAGTAATCAGCCAACTACTTGGACAGGCAGGTTGATTTACACGGATCACTTCCATCATGGAAAGGGAAAACATTTTTGGTCTTACTGGATAAGATACTTTTATTATGTTTTACCTTCCTATATGAATTACTTTTGCATAAACCATATGTGTGGACTTACAAAGTATCTTATCACTGTCATGGGGTACCACACAGTATTGTTTTTTGATTCTAGGGAATCATTCATAGAATAAATTTGAGGTGCTATTAATGGGCCCTTGTTCATGAATTCAATTGTTTTACCATGTTTCCCACTGCCCTACGAACTGACTTGATAAATAGTGAAAATGGCCTTTTGAAGACTTTGTTACAATATTCAGATGGATAGCAATATCTTGCATACCGGAGTTAAGTGCTCCAGAAGGCTGTAGGGCTCTGAAAAAGGTATCCAAAATATTGTGCAGTTTATCCCATAGTGGTCATGATTCCTGAGGTTTCTAGGAATCAAGGTTTTGAAATGTGTCACCACTCTCATTACCCCAAGTGACTACTAGCAAATTTGGCTTCCATTTCTTGTGACTTTATGTCTGCTGACTTAGAGGTCTTTAGTTTCCAAGATGAGGATGCATCACCAAGGATATAAACAATGATGCCATTAACTGGATTGTTATAGATTGCCCTCTCAGGCCACTTAGGACTTTTTTTGTATTCTTTAATTTTTTGGCCCCATATGAATCAACAGACAATTAAGGGATTTACTGTGTTGGGCTGGGTTCGGTTTGATGACTACCAGAGGAAATTGGGACTTTCTCCATAATGGAGGTAAGGAAGAACTGTGTATAGTATACAGAATATCCCATTGTGGTGCCTTTTGGTAATATTATGCACCGTTGATTAAGGTCAATGGAAAATTACAACAACTCATCCAGGCAGGACAATTAATGACTCAGATTCTCTGGGAATGAAGGTTTAGGGTTCACTTCACCGGGTAAAGAATCATGACCAGCTGGGAGGTGCTTGGTGAAGGAAAGGGAAACACAGAACAGGTTGTAGAAACAGGTAGTTGTAAAAATGACCATGACCATGACCTTTGTGACCGGTACACAAAGAAGACGGTAATTGTCATGGATATTTTTTTTTCTTCCTTATTTTACTATGAATGTGTGTGTTGTGTGTCGTTGTTTTCTTCCCTTTCATTACCTTATAAGATGTATTGATTTTATTATCATACTGTCTAAGTACTGCTGATTTTATATCATTGGCATTGAGTCATGAGATAGCAAGCGAAGGTTAAAATCCTTACCTCCTTTTCCGGGGAAAAGGTTGTGCATTTTCAGGTTGTAACAGGAGACGTTGTTTTAATGGTAGGTGAAATTCAATTTACTGTTATTTTCATTGAGAGATAAAATGTGTGTGTTATGAAGAGATGTGTATAGGTGATGAGCTGCGTGGGTGGACCTGTGTTGGTTTATTTTATGTGTCAACTAGCCCGGATCATAGGGTAATCCAGATTAAACATTTAACATTCTGTGTGTGTCTATGAGTGTGTTTCCGAATGAGATTAGCAGTGGA
>JAKELJ010000100.1:0-100541 GCA_025594165.1 Tamias sibiricus | reverse complement strand
TTTAAAAATCAAAACTCAATTAAATATGGTCCTTCAAGATCCTATTCATGAGCAGCATAACACAAGACAGATTAAAAGCTTAGAGAGTGTGACAGAGATAAGACGAATATTAAGTTAAAAAAGTTGAAATTTTTATATTATTTCATAACAGACTTACAAGCAAGATAAAACAATAAAATGTATGGCTCCAACAAAAAGAGCAACCAGAACACTCGAAGTTTAAAATGAGAAAATAAAATATTAAAAAATAATTAAGTACATCAGTTTGGTGTCTCCCCCACTATTTTTATTCTGGTCTGCAAATCTCTGGAGTAAAATTTTAGTATGAATTGCGAGCAAAATTTAATAAAAGATGTATATTAGTAAATCCCAAATATTTATGATATTAAAAAAATTAATTTATATGAAAATCAAAAATCAAAGGCCAAACATAATGCCTATTAAGTAAAGAATGTGTGTGCTAATTAACAACTAATCAAAAAATTAAAATAAACTGAGCAAAATCGGTGAACAGCATAGCTTGCCCTGATTAAACCAAACAAACAATAAGAAAAATATAAGCACTAGTTCACATACTTAAAATGAGTGAGACCTAAAGGCAATACTCTAATAAAACTTGACATTCATAAACATGAAATACAAAGAAGAAAAGTAAAAAAAAACATAGAAATAACATAATTAATAAATACAATTGAATAGAAATAATGCAATAGAATTATATAGCAATTGGTAAATCAACAAACACTTAAAGTTCCTCCCTCTATTAGGTATAAAAGTTATGTACTTCTATCAGTTAACTATGCGAAAAAAATCACCCATAAATTGTTAAGATCATAAAGGATGGATCCAATTACTACTGCTCCAAGACATTAGCAAGATGAGAAAAAATATTATAAACTAAACAGTTTCTATATATTGATAAACTAAAAAATGATTAAGCTGTGAAAAGCAGATTTCCAAAGTAAAACAGATTGACAGATATTATGGAATACACTTCTCTTTGGCAAAAACTTAAATCCAATAATTAATAATGTTCCAAAACACACCAACAGAAGCCCAAAAGATTTACATGTAAAATGTTAACAAATATGTTAGAACAAAATTAAACCACTTATTTAGAATTTCTTCCTCTTAACATAAATAAAGAATTTCATAATTAGTCTATAGGTTAGCATAGACACTAAACCAAAACCAAGGCAGAGATCTAAGGAAGATGGAAGTACTAATGTACGCTGATCTCTCAGAACATTGATTAAAAATCACAACCAAAATATCTAAAATCAATTCCTGATGTATAAAAATATTTATTCACCACAATCAAGCTAATTTTTGCAGTTTTGGCTTGCGAATTAATAAAGAAAAATTTATGTAAACCTAATTAGAAGAATCAGGGAAAATTTATCTGTATACCATAAACAATAATAAGCGGCTTTACAAACTAGACCACTTATAATTACAATGTTAAACAACTAATTATGGGAATAGTCTCAACTATAAAAAATTCTTTAAAAATCTCAGTGCATCAGCAAAGACATATTAGCTGCAAGATGGGAGATTAGACGGTTTCACAACCGATGTCTCCAGGAAAAATCAAAAATAGTGACAGATGAAGTAGCTTTGGTGGTTAATGTAGAAATTTAATTATCAAGATTCACCATTAAGCTATCTGCTTAACCATAAAAATAAAAAAAAAAAATAAAAAAAAAAGCCTCATCAAATAATAATAATTCTATGTCACTGTATGCAATCTTTTCTACCACCTCCCTTACTTTAAACTCTCTAGAAAAAAAGCGCCCTAGGTGGCCCACTTCAGAAGGAAAGAAAAAGAAGAGCTTTCTTCCAAGTTCTACACTGGTCCCAGCGCTACCTAAGTGACATTCCTTCTCACTTGATGTAGTACGGACAGAAATTATGCATTAGTGTGAGAGCAAGCTAGAGCATCACAAAGCAATATGATTTTGTAGACTTAAATTCTTCAGAACTTCAGACTTTTTAGGTGCCTTAACAAGTGATTATTTTATGTTTTATTTGTCATTACTTTTATCATAATAGTGGATTATTGCGGATAAACTCTAAATGCATATGACAATAGTTTTTCATTGTCAATACCAATACTTCCATTTCTCGCTCCTCCATACCTTCCTTAGTACTCGTATACTACAGCCGGAGTCCAATGGGATTACATACATAATCTAAGACTCCAGGAAGCGAAAATTGAACATCTTAGAAACTAAACACATAAAGCTACGTCGTATAAAGCAACGGTAATTAATAAAAAGTCCTGAAAACACACCCCATAAAGGTAAAAGAAGCTTTTGAATTGACCCTGTGGGTTAATATATTATCAACTATAGGGCCTTGATTAAAACACTAGAGAGTGGGTGGTCTCTTCAAATTCCCAATTTCAACAGAAAGATCTGAAAACATACAAAGAAAACAAAGACATATCATTCAAAGAAATAAAATAAATCTCAGTAACAGCACTCTAAGGAAACATAGGCCACAGAATTATTAGAAAAACAGTATTTGAAAAACTGACCTCTACAAATCAGCACGTTATTTTTAAATTAAATTTATTTGTAATTTTCAAAGTAAAAACTATAACACTATATAAACTGTTTAACAAACAGTTAGGCTAATGGCCTCACATACTGTTTTCCTTTTCTATAAAGACTCAAAATTATTGACATCACATCCCTTAATAAAGTACAAAAAGAGAACTTGTATTTAAAAATTCCATGAATTACAAAATCTAGTATATGCCAGTTTTGCAGGACACTGTAATACTATTAATGCAATTTAAAACGCTTAGAACTAACACTTTTATGATGGAAAGTAGACAAACAATATGTAATTAAAAGAATCAAAACCTGAAACATTAGTCTCATTTTCAAAATATAAATATTAAGTGTCAGGATCAACATACCCATAAGAGAAAACGACTTCTGTTTAACTTTACAACTGGCTCAGGAAACAATAATATAATGCACAATTTAATTGTGATATGAATTCACTATGAAATCTTTCCCGACGTTTTAGGTTTAATGTTTACGAGAAAATCATTTAACACTATATTGCGATGATCACAATTAAGAAATGTCCACAAACCCTCTTGGAAAATAGTTCACTGTCCATATCACCCCCACTGGGAGATTAAGAAACCCTAAATCAACATAAGGGAAGAATGCTAAACGTTTTTTGCCTTACATAAACTGATTATTTCCCCTTCACAAAATACTGATATAAATGTCCTTTAGAAGATCACTTCTTCTATGGTTTTGATATACACTTAAGTGTGTCCCTAAGGAGCTCATGGCTATAAGCTTTGGGGGCCTAGTGGACCAGAATAAGGTGGGGTATGTAACTTTAACGAGGGCCTAGTGACAGCTCTTTACTGGCCCCATTCCACTCTCTGGTGTCCTGACCTCATCACCTTCTGTCACACCCGCCTGCAAGGGATTGAAAATGCCATCCACTATGAACGGAGATAGCCTGAGGCCCCTCACCAAGTCATGCTAATGCACTGTGAACTTTGGTTTGCAAAAACTGAACTAAATAATCCATCTTTCTTAATAAGTTAACCTGGCCTCATTATTCTCATTATGGCACTCTGAAACAGACTAAGACACTTTATATCTATTTGATTCAACTTATTTAAATGAAAAGCAGCCCTTCATTATTTAAATAATAATCATTAACTAGTGTGGCACTGCTTATTAGGACTCGCATTAGGTAGAAAATGAGTTAATAGCAAACTTTTATATCTAAGAATTATTTATTATCAGAATTAATGTGTGTCTGAAGCTTTCAAATTATTTCACTCAAATAAATACAATTTGGCCACCAAATCTGTTCTTCATCTAAATCATTGATTGACTTAGGGTTAACAAGTCACCTAATTTCATCTAATTTAAAATATTTTCCTCTTAACTTATAGAACTACATCATTAACACAAAGTTTCTCATTTAATGTATGGCAACTTCTCAAATAAAAATTCTATTCCTTAAAGTTTTTCAGATTATTCACATTTTAAATGTCTGGATTCAAGACCATCATCCTTCATACTGCTTCACGTTGCTTCCCAATGCTCTTGAAGACTGTTGTCAGGGAATAGTACATATTCCCTGCCCTCTCCTTGGATGCTGTTATGTAACTCCATCTGCTTATGCGCACTGATAATAGATTTAGTACCGTTTAACAAATCTAAGTAGACTTCCTGAAAACACCAGTTTTGCTGGGGGATTCACTGAGTGGGAAAACTACTGGCAGTTTCACCAATAAGATTGTGATGAAAGGCGTTTACATTCTTCAACTTTCTTCATTTTTTTTTGCCCTAGTTTATGGGCCCCCGTCTCATAATTTGAGCTGACCTTTATACTATAGGATGGAATGACCCCCCCCCCATTCCATAATGTTCAACACGTGGTACTTTAGCAAGATGACCATCAGGAGGCTGTGGAAACCGCCTCTCCCTGACCTGAAAATCACCTACCACAAGCAAACACACCGTACTCCTTCCTGTACACTCAATCTTCTATTTTAAATCTAAATGGATAAACTTCAGAATTTTAAAAAGTTGATGAGTAGAATTATTATAATGACAACGCCATCTGTGTTGAGCACAACAAAACGCTTTAGATCTAAAAATGTGCAGAGATTTAAAGTAAATTAGGGAAATAAATTCATGAAAAAAGAGATTAAAAAAATAACTATAACATCAGTGCTGATATTATTAAGCCAAGTTACATCAAGTTAAAATTGTTACAAGTACTAGTAGATATTATAGAATGATAACTGTTACAAATTACCAAAAACAATAACTAGCAGAAACACATTTACAAGATTGCATTCATTAAATATTTTAAATTAATCTTTGAGGTTTTGAAAAAACTACATGGAAGCCGCCCATCATAATAAGAACTTATAATATTTTCTCTGTGATAATGAAAATAAGCAGAAGATTCAATATTTTCAAAGAAAATTGGAGAAACATTAATCGCTAATTAGTTCTAAAAAAATAATATCCCATACTACACCATCAAGCAGAAATATATAGTTTTCCAATGTCGCCTGTAAAATTATCTTTGAGATAGCATTAGGACCTACAAGGGCCATTGTAAACGGGAGAAGAGGAGTCTCAGGACCAATAAGATCTCATAGTAAGAGATTGAAGACATGGAAACTCCATGAAGAATTTCTCCATCAGAGTTCACATTAAAGATTGAAGGAGCTGTCTGATATTTTAGGCCATGGCAGTGGCAATAGAACACTCCACACTTAAGAAAATGAGATTGCATCCACGTGGCTTTCTCCTGATTCCCTCGTTTTGTTTAATCTGGTCCCCCAGCCTGTGGATAGGTCACCTCTTATTAAGGGAATGCCCTATTCCCTTTCCGTTGCTCAGACGAATCAATCTCTGGAAACACTCCCATAGACACAACCAAGTCTCTTAATCCGAGGTATGTCTATGTCCATGTCTTTTGCACATCTTAGAGCTAAAGAGAGTTTGTTTTGGGCTCTAACACAACCTGAGTCTCCTTAATCCTAGGCATTCTGACCCATCAAGTTGACAATTCTCAATTCACTAGTGCCGTGACTCATAACGGAAAATTGTTCCATTAAATTACAATTTAAAATGATGTTATATATGTTGAAGGAACTGCAGTATGCAGCAAGCATTCAGATAATTTACCCTTTAGACTTCACACTCATGAATTATAGCTCATATAAAGCAACTTATGAAAAAGAAAAAAAATGTTAAACAACCAGAGCTCGTATTTGTAAGTGATGGCTATAACATTCATCAGGGAGTCATTCAATCTGTATGCCTAGATTGGTCCCATAGTTGTTTATTGAATGTCATTCTTTCCTTAGTGATTAATGTCTGAGGCTTTTGTTCAATCATGGTCATTATCATTCCATCACAATTGATGTGAAAAGTAAATTACTAAGCTTGATCAATGCCTTTCTCTCTATACCCAATATATAATGAGTCATAAGTACAAGAAGTTAGTGGGTACAGAAAAAAAAAAAGCAATCAATCCAATAAGTTTAAATGCTGAAGTGATGTACAATATCTGGTGTTCCTCAATCACCGGCATTGACATTCTGGTTAAGGCTGAATGCTTCAGGCTATCTATGTTTTTTGTTTTTAAGGGCCTGGTCCAACTAATGGCAAAGATTAGTTTATGTTATCCATGCAATTACTACTTAGTTCACTTGTTTATTCTACCAAACACAATACTAAAATTTATAGGTATTACTCCTTTGGTTAACGGTCCGCATCCCATTCCTTTAATCAGCTCAGTTCTACTCACCAGAAAAGAAATATATTTATTACATTTTATAACTGTGAAGCCTTATTTTATTATTTAGACCTATATTATTTATCTTTACCATATATCAATTATCCTTTTACTATAAATATATACAAAAACGTGAGAATTTTTTTTTAGTATTTGAATAATAACATTTATTTTCTATAAAGTAATTACAGTAAACAAATACAAATACAATAAGTAACATAGACTGCTTTATACATCTGTGATATAGCTTCATTATAGGGAGAATAAAACTAGTATATCCACCCTTATTTTTATGTGAGTATAATTGGTCACAAATTGAGGAAAAGGAATTGGTGTAAATCTTATCTAAACCATTATCATTATATAATTATTTTAATTTGTTCAATAATGACTTAAATCTCCAAACCTCTCAAACAAGTATAACAAGGTATTCCAAGATCTCACAGATATCTGGAACGTTATCAATGAAAATTCTTCCACATAGTTATGCTCCCAAATTGTATACCCCATTGTTCCTAATCTCTTTCATTGGAGCCACTTATCATTAAATTTGCAAAAAGTGTTGACAAACTATTTATCCAGGTTCCACCCCCCCCCCCCTATTTCCCACGAATGTAATCTGCCATTATAACAGATACATGTTTCATAAATTGTTCATTTTTAAATTTTACTATTCTTCAAAAAATCAGGTCCCAGACATATACATAACAAATATTGAATATTATAAAAGTACTTTGGTACTAGTTCATTTTATATGTATGTGTTTGTGTTCAGATAAGAAGTATTACATGAAAAAAGGAAATACACATTTTCCTGTCAAAACAGAACTCTTTAAAGCCAGATAACAGTACATACCTGGTAAATCTGTTATTCAATACTGGGTAGATTACTCAAATATTCTGGACAGAAAGTATGTCTGTGCTGAGATATCCTCAATATTCAAAAAGACTCAATGGAGAAATTCTTTTTGTACATTCTATTCTATATTTAAGATAAACTGAAAATAATAAGTTCTTAGAAGTATACCATAAGAAAATACTTCTTCAAAAAACCCATGGTTCAAAATTTGTAGCACTTTCAATTTATGTTCAAGAAAGCATTTTACTTCATTTTTTTTAAGGTATTGGTATTTTGAATTCAGGGAAACCTCTCGACCACTGAGCCACATCCCCAGCACCCTATTTTTAATATCTTTTTTATTTAGAGACATGTTCTTACAGAGTTGCTTAGTTGCCATCACTTTTGCTGATCTAGCTTTGAACTCATGATCCGCCCGCCTCAGCCTCTCAATCCACTGGGATACAGGTGGTCCGCGGCACGCCCAACAATCCATCTCAGCAACTTTTTAATTTTATTTACTGCTATAAACAACATTAGTAAATCTTCTCCTTTGGTTGTAGAATATTTCTCACTAAATTAGATAATATCTTCAGGTGCCTCGTTTGCTTAGCCCTTTGAAAACATTTCCATAATTTGGAATTAAACTGTACCATATTCTTTTCATTTTCTCAGAAGTACAAAATCTCCCAGGGTTAAAGAGTCAACAAGGCAAACAAAATGATCGATAAGTAAAATAATATGTAAATGTTACTTTAGGTAATATCATAGTTTTAAATCAACAAATTGACATCACCTTCTCAAATGTCGATTGATCTCCATTACCACACACAGAAGCAACATAAATATAGCTTTTAGAAAATACCCTGTTTTCTTTTACCAATGCCAAACATTAAAACAGCTGACAATTGTATCACTAAGAAAAATTATATTTTTCCTCTTAGACTAATTAAGGCTTATTTGTTGGCAGAAAGGCACGGAAGGGACGCAGGTTCGAGCGATGTTCTACAGCTGGATGGCCACAGACTATGTAGAAAATTAAATTTGAATAAATATGCGAATTAATACTAGACCTGGGTCGGTCCTTTGACTAGAAAGATATTTATGCACAAATTTTAGCGAAATTTCATAAAATTGACTCTTGTGATAATATTGTACATATATACAGTGTCTAAATAGTTCTTGTTATCTATTCGATAAGAGAGTTAAAAGGACAAATTTTAAAATTAGTCACATGTCACAAAACGGTGTAAGTTAAAAATTATATAATGAATTAATATAAAAGGTATATGATAGGGGCCAAGGTTTACATATTTTATATGTAGTACTTTTTTTTTCTGAACAGAAAATTATGTTATTATATATTGGTTTCTTGAAGCATACATGATATTGCAAGAAGCAGTATGATTTTAATCAAGCCAATATCAACAACCAACCAATACTACTATTTCTAGGCCAATAAGCGGGGAACACATATGTTGGGACTTAAGAACACATTGGCCAAAAAATAAAAAATTATAACCTCTCTAGTTGCCTCCTACCCCCTGATACAGACTTGGCCTAATCAGTAGGCGTTCTCCCGACAGGTCGTGAAAAACTGAAACCACCTACAGTATAGGCTAGGGGCTCCGCCTATGTGATTTGCCTTGCTCCTCCTTATGGTCCCTATACATCTGCGCTGATCCTATTCTTCTATAAAAGCTGGCCCAACGTCCGCAATAAACGTAGTTCAGCTCTGACCAGGCTCCATAGATTTTTGAGGGTCTTTGGTAGACGGGGTGATTAACCACGACATTTAAAACCACAGCAACCTCTTAAAGTCCCCACAGGTGGTGCCCAACCAGGCGAAAGAAGTTATACACAGAATCTTCTCGGGCGAAATGGGCAAGCAAGCACGCCAATCCAGCTTTTTCAGGTAGAGTATCGCCTATAAAATGGGGCAAACTTTCGCTAGATCTCAGATCCAGTCTCTTGAGCAAGGAGGAGCATACTTAAAAGCAAGGTTTACATCTCCGATGCCCAGTAGTAAAGGTTTGGAACACTTTAACTCGGCGTAGCCCCATGGCTTCCCCGGGCTGATTTCTATGAGTGGAAAACGTGGCATCCGCCACAGCAGCGTTGTGCGGAGAGAGAGAACGAACATGGGAAGTACCCACCAATCCTTTCGGGGTTGTATCCCACCCTGGATGCCTTAAGGCGTGTTTCCTTTACACAGCCCATGAAAATCCCCCAAAGAACACACAGATTCACACGCCAGCCCCCCCCCATTTCGATTGAGGTATCGAGCTGAAATTAAAGCCCGATGGAACAGAGGCTATTGGTGATTCCTTAGCTCGCCCACTTGCTCGTTCGGTATAAGTGAGTGCTCGCCACTGCCCCCAACAACACCATTACAGCTGCCACTTTGTTTGGCAAGCTACGCTCCCAACCCGCCCCCCGCCCATGAGCCTTTCCATCTACATTGGCATTTCCCGTAAAGCTTAACCCTACAGTAATAGACCCCTCCGTGGAATCCATGGGAAGCTCAGACCTAAAAGATCTCAAAAAGGCTGTCTCAAAGAAGGGACCCTTATTTCACCGGGGCTGAGACAATCCTTCCCGCCTTTGCTCATCAGCAATGCCACAACCCATGGACTGGAAGAACCCTACTAAAGCTGTTCTCCCTGGCCCCCTAGTATAAGGGTTGCTTTCTTTAATGATGAGTGTCACACCGTGCAGGCAGAAAGGAACCAAGCCGCTAATTCCCCATTCCCGACAACATATGGGATGCTAGCAGGTCCTACTGACCATTTCTATCTACATGGCTTCAACAGGCAGCTAGTCCTGCACGCCTATTCAGAAGCGGTGCGAACCTTAGGGCTAGCACCTGTAAAAGCTAAGAAAGGTCCTTCAGAGCCCCCTATAGTGGGAATCACTCAAAAGACCACTGAGACCCTGGCCACATTCATTGAAGAGTGGAAAGAGGCTTCAAAGAAAATTCCCACCTGGCCCCCTGAGACAATTGTCAAAATGCTGGTTGGGAGGGAAGACGACCATCATAAGTTTGGCTTTGTGCAGTTTATAAAGCGATCATGGGGAATGGTTGTTGCAACCAAAATATAGTAACCCCATACCCATCATCCCAATCCTTGGTTCTGCCACACTTCAGCACAGGTCACCCAACAGGCCCAGGTCTGAATAGCCAGCTCTTAGGCTCCAAACGGAGGTTCTCGGCAGCGCCTGAAGAAAAAAGGACCTGTTTTGGTTGTGGACAGCAGGGTCATTTTTCATACAGGGACTTGCCCCAATGGCCTTCAGTCGCCTCAAGAGTCTCCCTGGCCAAGCCCAGAGCACAACTGCCTCCCAAAACACCTGTCCTAGATGCAAAGGGTTCCATTGGATAAAGGATTGCAAATATAATTTTTGATATTCAGGGAAACCTTTAAAACTCCTAAGGGGTACCCGCCACCCCGTACACCAAGAGGTTCCCCTGCTTCATACTCCGAAACCTCTAAGCGCACTGGAAAGTTCCCATTGTCCTAGGAATTAGACCACAAAATGACTTCTATATTCAGGCAAGAAATTTCGCTGCCTGATAGAAACTGGGCAGACCGCACTAGACTAAGGAAGGAAGAGATCCTACCTCAAGAAACGAATTCCAGCCCCAACTACTCTGGTAGGAGAAACACTAATGTCAAGGAAACCAAAGATTGGCTTAGATGAAGAGACGTAGATGGAATCAAGGGAAGTCGCCCACCTTGGGCCCCGAATTAACCTCTAATCTTTAGGTAGGGACAGACATCCTAGGAGAGGCTGAAGCCTACATATCAAATGGCCACAAGAGTTTCATGATGATTTATTAAAAAGGAGGAATATCAACAACCATCATTCTCCTGTCCCTCCTCTAATTACTAGGGGTACCCCACTGTTTAAGGCGTCAAAGGAGGGAAAACCCAACCCCCCAAGTTAGGCCTCACCGCAATCCCTAAGGGCCACTGTTCCCCAAGAGATCCCGCATCCAATGGCGGAATGCCCCCAGTTGGTGGGACAGTGGCCTCTTCCTAGTGATAAACTGCAACACTTGAGGCAATTATCAAGAACAGTTAGCCCTGGGACACATAGACCCTCGCTAAGCCCGTGGAATCGCCTTGTTTTGATACATAGAAAGTCCACAGGAAATGGAGGATGTTCAGAATCTCCTAAAATTAATGATAGAATGGTCCTTGTTGGCACTCCCCCTGCATGCCGCCCTGGATCCCTTCTATTTCACGGACTTGAACCTACTTGTGATTGTCATCAAAATTTTTTTCTCTACCCCTTGCAATCCTGATGATTGGTGAAAATTTGCCGCTCTTGTCATCCACAATTTCCAAAGGCCGGATGATTGATAATGAATGGGTGGCCTTCCCCAAGGTATGCTAATAGCCAAGCCTTCCTGTCTACATAATGGCTCAGGTCTCTTGTCACCCTTCATAGAAAGTTCCCACTGCACCCTATTTGTTTTATAAGGGATGATATTCATGCGGATCCCGATTCCAGCATCTGGCCAACTTACCTTGGCCCTTCCTGAGCTCCTGAGAGGGGAGGGTTACATATAGCCTTGACAAGGTCAAACTAACCTCCCTTCAAAATAGTGGGACAGAATTAATCTGACTTAGTTTGTCCCTCAAACCGCAACGTCAGTCAAGAGTCTTATTCTGGTGATTACAGAAAGTCTCTAGAAGAGTTAAACTGGTAAGGCCCTGCTTCTTTCTCCACCAAGACTTCATTACCTCTTTTTTGAGTCTACGGGGGGGGGGGGACCCCCTCTGATTGTTTTACACCACTGACAGAGGTCATCAGTTAATACTGCTAAAAGGTCCAAGATACCCTCCAAGTTTGGCGCCATTGGATCCCTACCAAACCAAAACAACCTCTTTATATGTGGATCTCTCAGCGTTGCGAAGCTCCTTCACAGCCGTCTCACATCAAATGGAAATCCAGTACAATGGATGACAGTCCTCTGTGGAGGGGCAACCTTGAGTATATTCTAATTGGGACCAAGTGGCAATCGTAATAAAAGGGAGAAAGACATCAGTGAGCATTATGAAATGACCGGGATTCTTGACAATTCCTTACCATTTATCAGACTTTTAATGGATACGAAGAAACAATCCAGAGGTCCTCCTATGCTTGGAAGGGTTTTAGAAAGATTGACTCCACTAATGGGTCAACCAAATGGCCTCCTCCTGTTTCCCGGCTGTAGGACTTCCCCTGTCCGCCGTCTCCAATCAGACCACTCCCCAAGCAGGAAATGTCATTACAGAGGGAAAGGAAGGGTCTGCAGTAGTAGTTTTTTTTCACCCCTCTTCAGCAAAAGGACATAAGATTTGAAGCATTACGCCTACCCTATTCAAGAATTATAGGCTGTTGCATGGCTCTAACCTTGGCCAAGTGCCTATGAAACGTTATCAGAGATTTATATGGATCAACCGATTTTTCTGCCCTTATTGCATCAAATGTCCAGGATGGAATAATAAGCCTATAACTCCTTTTAATGATCCAGGTACGATCCCGATTATAGGACTAATGGCCCATCTTTTCCCAACATCGCCAGACATCAAGACTTATTTGGTTTCCCTTTCGAGGGAAATCAGGACTCCAATCACACTTGGCCACTTCAGGATATGAACTGTCCACATCCCATTCAGTGAGACCTTCAGTTAGCCCAGGTCTTCACAACCCACTCAGCTAAATTGGAGAGGACTACATCTTAAATTTCCTTTGGTGTCCTAGAAAAGGATCGAAAAAGAATTGTAAGAAACATGTAAAATAATCCTGTTTGCCCTTCTGATGGGGTTTTCCACCTCGCCAGTCCCCTGGGGATATCCCAGACCTTCGCCTAACACTATCTGAACCTGATATACACCCAGTA
Organism: Tamias sibiricus; assembly: GCA_025594165.1. Taxonomy (NCBI): domain Eukaryota; kingdom Metazoa; phylum Chordata; class Mammalia; order Rodentia; family Sciuridae; genus Tamias; species Tamias sibiricus. Next base: position 87,505 of record JAKELJ010000100.1, on the reverse strand, counting down.
ATGTGCCATTGGGAAATTAAAGTACAGATTTATGGCCATAGATACCTCTCTCGGCTGTTGGGGGACCCTGCCCATTTCTGGTGAAAGGGCCAAACATCTGAAAGCCATTTTGCACATGCTTTGCCATCTTAGGCTTTACCTCTACGGGTATAAAACAGATAATGGACCCCTGCTTGTGGAGATACACACACTCTATCACAAAAAGTTGGTCAAATATGAACATTAAACTACCACAGATCCCATAGATCCCAAAAGGACAAGCTATCATAGAGAGAACAATAAAACCCTAAGACCAATTAATAAACAAAGAGGGGGAAGCACCCCCAGATCATTGAAACTCGATCCTAAATTAAATATTGTAAAATTTTCCAAGCATCAGCCTTTGACTGCCCGTTTCATCAGAGACTTGGGTCCCAACACGATCGCCCTACCTAAAGGTTGAGGTCCAATGGAAGGACCACGATCTGGATGGGCGTGGGACCTGATCCACTCATAAGTGCAGCAGAGTTTTGGATGGTCTGTCCATGGGAACCGGCCCATATGTGACTACCTGCCAGGGACCTGCAAATATGTCCAATCAGAATGAAATGACCACCCAAGACCACATGCTCGTGAGGTGATCATGTTCCCCTTTTTCACAGGAATAAAAAAACGTGATGGACATTCTATCTCACATTGTGATTGGACTTTCGCAGCATCTCCATCCCTGTTTCATCAGAGCACTGTTGTTCTGATGTCCCTTTCCAGGATTTCAACTCTCTGCATCGAGAGATGGGGACTATGCCCTGTCCTGGAGAAGAGTGTTGTTTCTGTGCCAACGCGTGGGCTTTGTCTAAGAACAGCTCCGTGGACGTGACGAAGGGGGGCTCCCATAGCCTTCTCCCCTTTGGGGACCCTCTGCTGCCATAGCCTCGTGTGTCACCGTTGGGCCCTGGGTAACAACAAGCTAGTTCAATTCCTTTAGTCAGACCAAATTGGTACAGCTTGGGAGTCTGCCAATAATAGGTGTCTCAGCCAATGCTGACGGGACCCTACAAACTTTGCCATGGTCCTTATCAGGATGTGGAGAATCTAAACCATTCGTGATCCTCCTTGAAGCTTGCCCAAGGCAACTGTTTCGGTCCCATGTGTCTCCCCCACAAGCTGCTTGCTGCTCTGGGTGAGTCCCACCTGAAGTGCTAGGCCTGATAGCCGAGACAGGTAAGAGGCCAAGGCGAACAACCTAAAACAGGCACACCTCATAGTAAGGTGGGCCCCCAGTAATAAACAAAATGGGGGAGATTGGGACGTAAAACACATCGCCAACAAAGAATAGAAAAATTTAACTCTCTATTGCCCGTCCTACCCCCGATACAGACTTGGCCCTATTCAGGAGGCATTCCCCCTGATGTGTCCCCGTGAGAACTGAAACGACCCTAAGTATCAGGCAGGGCTCCGCCAATAATTTGCCCTTGCTCCTTAGGTGTCCCTATAATCTTTCTGATGATTGCCATGTCTTCTATAAAAGCGGCCAACTGCCCTCAATAAACTGGTAGTTCCAACTCTGACCAAGGCTCCCTGGTAATCCTGAGGGTATTTTTCGAAGACTGGGTGGATTATCAACCACCTTTACCTTGCCAACGCCACTCTCACTGTGGCATGCTTGTCCTTCCCAGCCTGCCCTCTGACAGAGAAGTCCACCCTGGGCCAAGGGAAGTTAAAAGCCACAGCAAGCTTAAAAGTCCCCAGCACACAGATATGAAGTTGCGGCGGGGTGGGGGGTGTGAAAAAATAGGGTTAAACAACTATTATTAGTAGACAGCTGAGAGTTGACAGTTCTAGTTCAATATTTCACTTTATTTATAGAAAACTATGTTCATATAACACTGTGAAAAGCTTACTAAGAATGTAGTTTCAATCTTTCTGCTGTGAAAGTAACTAGATAAGTAAAAAATGTGCAAAAATTAACTCATGAGGTTTTATGAAGTTATGTTTGATCCTAAGAAATATTCATCCGGCCATATCCATAGTTCACGTACATAATTTCTACCAACCACAAATATAAAAATATTAAGAAACTTCCGATCTTACCTACTGATATGTAGTTTTCTTCATTCATAAACAGAGAGTAACTATTATTGACATAACTTTTACAGTTGTGTTAGTGTGGTGATGTAATCTGGGGGGTTACTTTTGGTTATGTATGTGTGGCGAGTGGATTTTAGGAACCGGATATCTATTGTTTGGGGCCTCGTTAGTGGGGGGTATGAGTTCATTTTGTTAAGTTCCTAGACTCCGCAAGCCATGGAGGACGGATTTGTTGCAGGTGCTGTTGAGGTAATATTTTTGTGGGGTTTACTGTAGGGGTAATATTTTGGTCCGGGATGGGTACTTGCGGTCTCTTCTCCAAGAGACTACATTTTTCGTTGACAATAGTCGATTGAGGTTATTTTATGATAATATGTCTAAGAAGTGGAAGGGGATGAATTATGAGCAAATTTCGTTGGGTTGGTGGTGGTGGCTGACTGTCGGGTGAGATCCTGCATGGGGGGCGGCTTTTGTGGATTGTGAGTTGTGTAAGGCGTGTGTTAGGGGCGAGTGAGAGAAAGAGGGGTGGGTGTTAGTTTGTTGTTGGGGGTCTTCGCTGTTGCAATTAGGATATGCGGGCTCGGACATGTATAGGGTGGATACAAATGGATAATGCATTCTATGCTGTCCGTCAAGCATGCTGGGAGGAAATGAAATCCGGCTCGGTCTACCAAACGGTTCGGGTTTTGTGGGGGAGCGGTGTCTCCCCAGCCCGCCCCCCCGGCGCCCCCCTTACTCGTCCGTCCCTTGTGACCTCGATGGTCCTCTAGCCGCCGAGTACCCTCCCCCCCAGACCAACAGTACGATAACTACCCCTTATTATCAGAGAATACATTTGGTACTGGGATTTGGGTGATTTTGTGGCTGACTAACTTCACGGACATTATGTCTTCCAACTTCTCATCCATTTTCACTAAAATGCCATTAATTTTATTTTCGTTATTGCTGGAGTAAAATCCATTGTGCGGATATACCACATGGTCTTATAAGCCTCTCTCTTACGAAGGAAATCATGGTTCCAGATCCTACGTTTTGAATTGCGGCAGCTACAAACAGGAGATGCGGTCTCTGTAATTGGCTGTTTGTAAGATCCTTTGGAATAACCCAGAGGGATGATGTCCATAGTCCTTCCAGTCCCAGTTTTTCCAAGTGAATCTCCTGACTCTTTCCTGATTGGTTGCACCATTTTGCATCCCACCAACACGATGTATGAGTGTGCCTGTGTCCCCACATCCGCTACCAACATTTATGGTTGCTTTGGCATTGACTCTGAACATTCTGACTGAGGAATGAAATCTATGAGGTGATGTGGTGGGGCATTTCTCTTATTGCCACTTTTAACATTTTTTTCAATGTATTTGTTAATAATGTTATCTTCTGCTATAGGTGGCGCACATAGGCCTTACCCAGGTGTGTTTGGTATGGTTGTTTTTTTGGTGTTAAGTTTTTTTTGAAGCTCTTATATATTCCTAGATAATTAGTGCTCTGTCTGATGTGCATGTACTATTATTTGTGCCCAAGTTGTTGGCTCGCGATTCTCCCGCACTGATTGGGTGCGGGTGCGTATATAACTGTGTATGTTATTCGATCCCATCAGTTTTTCTTGGAAGACTCGGGCACTAACACTACGAACAGAGGCTTTAAAACACTTGCCTATTCCGACATGTTGGAAATTGACTTTACGGTTGCTTGCTAGAAGGCGACTGTCTCTGGTCTAATTCCTAGTCCTTGTATCCAACTTGAAGGGAGTTTTTGCATGGATATAAGAGTTAAGGTCAATTTGGGCATATAGTTGCCATGGTTTTCCCTAGCACCATGTGGGATGAGGCGAAATCCTTTGCCCCTGTACATGTTGCACCTTGGTCTAATAGTAAGAGCTGAAATTATTTGTAAGTAGTTACGGTCCTCAATTCTTACCATTGCCACCAGTCCCCCTGGTTGGTCCAATACCATGCTTTTTTTGTAACTTTTGCGCGAGATATAATTTTAGGTCCGGGAATGCGGATGCCCCCCATGCGCACTTGTTCTTGGCTCAGATGCTGGGCTATGCGGTCTCTATTTTTCCTGATGAATTGTCATGACTGCTATGTCTATTTCTTTGTAGAATGACGTGGATTTTGATGGGAATTGCATTAAATCTGTATAATGGTTTTGTAATATGGACAGTTTGCCAATATTAATTCGACCTTTCCAAGACAAGTAGTCTGTCCAACTTCTGTGTGCATCTATGATGTCTTTCGTTATTTCTATAAGATTGTTCATTATAGAGGTCTTTCACCTCTTCGGTTGGGTGAGTCCCAGTATTTTATTTATTTTTTGATGCTATTGTAAAGGTGGTATTTTCAATCAGTTCCCGGTCAGAGGATGTGTGGCGGAGGTACAAATATGCCTTTGACTAATGTTGTGTGTTTTGTATCCGGCAACGTTCCAAAGCATTTACGATTTGTAAATGTTTCTTGTAGAGTTTGTGGTCTTCCCAGAAGATTACATGTCATCACTATATGCGAAGTGACTCTTCTTTTCTAGCGGGGACCCCTTTAAGGGCTGCGTCTGTCTAATTGCGCTGGCCAGAGTTTCCTTGACTATTTAATTACATGTGATTGCAGCCCTGTCGTGGTCCAGTTTTTAGAGGAATCTTTCAATTTTTCCTCCATTTTAAGAGAAGTTAGCTCGGGGCCTTGCTAATAGCTTTTATAAGGGAAGTTTGCCTGATATTCCTAGGTGTTGCCTGGGTGGGAAACATTTTGGGTTGTCAGTCTAATCGGGCTGCTCTATTGAGATGAGCCGAGTTGTTGTGTCTCTTAGCTCTATTGAGGTGGTGTTGATGTTTATGTTTTCCGTATGTTAACCTCCGGAAGCCCTGAGAAACCCTAACTGATCATTGCAACAATCTGTGGATGATGTTTGTGTTTGCTCCAGGGCCCAATTGGTAGGTTTTGCATCCTTTGTTCAGTAAAGATATGCCGAATTTTCTTTTCCTGATGTGCGTTGCCTCATTGGAATGAAGGTGATATTGGCCTCATAGAAAGTGCAAGAGCCCCTCTGATTTCTATTTCTTGAAGATGTTTGAAGTGTAGGAGCCCTAATTTAGTTGCAAGGCAGCTAGCTGGAAGCCATACTTCCACCTGATATGTATGGACCACCTGTAGCACCCGCATAGCTAAGGATATATCCGGAAACATCCGTTTTATGGAACGAGATTTCAGCAGGTAGGCATCACTCTCTGTCTGAAGAACAAACGCCAGAACGATTCTGACAGAATAGATCCATATAAAACAGATAGAAACAGATAGGAATAAGTTTATAAGGGGCTATTAGCCCGAGCGCCTTGATGAACAAAACTATGAAATAAAATGATGAAAGAAGATGATAAAAAACTCGAATCCTTTCCTCTAAGCGATAGAAAACTCCTTTAATCTGTCTCTCTAAATTCTTTCGGCCCTCATCCAGAAGCGCTCTAAGAAGTAAAATAATAGTAGTAAAACTTTACTCCCTCGAGAGTTGTCCTCTCCCAGTTTTCGTACCACAGCTTACAAAGTAGGTCTGTTCTGGGGCTCGCGCAGCAGAGAAGATTAAGATAAAAAGCATACCTCAGACTCAGTTGAGTCCACATTAAAGAGGAGAATCAAGAACAACCCTCTGTCTCATGAGCCAGTTAGATTGAACCGAAGCAATAGCGGCCAAAGCCTACAGTGTAGCCTCCAAAAGCAAATAAATAAATATGCCCAGAAAAGCCAGAAAGATAAACCTTGAACTTAGCAAAAACCATAAAGAAAAAAGCCAATGACTTAATAATAAAGATGAAGGTAGATCATGTAAAAACCATGCAGAGAAAAACCTTGAGCTTTGCAAGAAAGCCAGAAAGAAAAAAGCCATAAAAAATAATAAGAGACAAAAAAAAAAATAAATAAAAAATATCAAAGCCGCGTATACAGTGGCTTAAACTAATCGTAGCTGCGCCTCCTCACTGTAGCTTCCTTAAAGCTGCAGCACCTCTCAAAAGGACTCAAAAATCCACCCTTTTAAAAACGAAGGTGCAAAGCTAGGGTAGAGACAAGAAAATAAAAGAAAATAGAGAAAATTAAATAGAGAAAATAGAATTAAGCTCCTTTTTTAAACTAAAGGGGAGAATATAAGGAAGCCCTATTTAAGGATAAGGGCTGTTGCAGCTAGCTGGAACCCATATGTTCCACCTGATTATGTTGTGAACGCACCTGTTCACCCCAAAGCTGAGTATATAACCGGAGTGAAAGCGGCCGAGTTTGAGAACGAGAATTCATCAGTCGCGCAGTCACTCATACGTCTAAGAATCAGAGCAGCCCAGAAAGTAGGCTAGCAAAGCGTACAGAAGAGAATCCATATAAAGACAGAAGAGAAACCAATAGAAGATGTAATGACTGTCAGTAGTAGAGCCGAGGCTCTGAGGAAGACAGAAGTCAGAAGAAAGAAGTAAGGAAAAAAGAAGAGAGAAAAAGAAGCTCTAAGATTTCTCTAACTAAGAAAAAGCTTGCTTTTAATCTTTCGCTCTAAAAATCTTTCTTCCCTCACTAAGTCTCTAAGAAAGTAGAAGTAAAAGTATAAAAGCTGTACTCTGCCTCCGAGAGTTTTCCTCACCGTTTCGGTACCAAGCAGCTCTTACATTGAAGAGCATTGTATTAGACTTCTTTGAAAGTCTTATAGAACTCGGCTGTAAACCCCATCCAGTCCTGGACTTTTCCTTGTGGTAGCTTTTGTGATGACATCTTCTATTTCTTTACCATTTAATTTTGATCTGTTTAAGTGTGATAGCCTCCACATCCAGGTGTAGGCTAATCAAAGACTCTAAAAGCGGCATGCATTCAGTAATTCTATTTTAATAGAGAAAAAGATTTCAAAGTAGTTCTAATTATATGCTGTATATCTGAGTGTTTGGTTTTGATATTCCCTTTTTTCATCACAATGTTAGTAATTGGATTTTGTCTCTTCTTCTGGGCGGGGAGCATCGGCTAGGGTCTCTCAGTTTGGTTTATTTTTTCAAAGAACCAAATGTTAGTTTTGTCAATTCTTTGAAGGTGTCCATGAGTCTCAATTTCATGAAGTTTCTGCTCTGGTTTTTAATACTTCCTTCTTCCTACCACTCTTGGTGTTGGTCTGTGCGTGCGTGGGCTAAGGCTTTGAGTGGGATGTTAAGATCATTTATTGTTGGTTTTTTTCCTCTTAAGGAATGAACTCAGTGCTAATGAATTGTTCTCTTACTACTGCCCTTCATAGTGTCCAGAGATTTCTATTATGAATAACCTGTGTTCGCATTTTTCCGCTAGGAATTTTTTGATCTCCTCTTTGAGTCTCGTCAAACCCTTGTTCATAGCATAGCATGTTTTTTGCTTCCAGTTGATGGAGTATTTTTTTTTTTCTTATTTCCGAGTGGGTCTGATTTTCCAATGGCATCCCTTTATGTCCCAAATAGCATGCAGTAGTACTCTAATGTGGGTTATATGGTGCGGAGAGTTCCTGGTGACATAATAGATGTCTATTTTGGGGAGAGGAGCCATTTTGCCTGAGAAAATTGTTATTCAGTTTACGGAGATGAAAAGATTCTATATATGGCCCGTTAGTCCTATAGGGGTAAGGGGGGTGAAAGAGGCGTAAAGTTTTCTTTGGTAGTGTTTGTCTTGGAGACTATCCAGTGGTAGAGAGTGGGTAGTCCCAAAATAACAGGTGGTGTCTGATTTACTCGTGAACTGTGAGAAGCGTTTGTTGGATGAATGTAGTGCTACCAGATTGTGGGCATACAGATGATAGTGTGAGTGCATGGTGAGGGATGGTTCCCGAAGTAATAAAATATCCTGCTAGTGGCCCCCTTGATGAGTTTTGGTTTGAAGTCTTCCTTAGTTGATAGGAGAAGAAACCCTGCTTGCTTCCGCCGGCCAGTGATGATAAGACGTTTCCCAGCCTTTCACGTTTCAGGCTGTGGTGGTCGTGGTGCTAGGAGGGGTTTCTGGAGACAGCAAATATTCGTTTTTGGTCGTTTCTTTAATCCATACTGAGAATCTGTGTCTTTGATGCGAGGAGCCATTAACAGTCAGTATTAGTGATGTGATTTGGAGGCCAATCCATTGGGATAGGTAATTATGGCTTTGCTGGATTTGGTTTCTCTTCTGTGGGGTAGTTCCTTTAATTTATAGCTCCCTTTGTTAATTTTTCATTATTCTCTTTCTCTCTTCGTCAGGAAAAAATGTTGCCAGGATGTTCAAAGTGCTGGCGGTTGCGAGTGTGAAGTCGTTTAACGTTTGCGTGTCGTGGAAGGGTTTGATTTCATCGTCATATCTAAAGCGCATTGGGTCGCTGGATATAAATTCTTGGTTGAACAGCCCGTTTTCTTTTCAACGTGAATGATCGATTCAGGATCTCGCTGTAAGGTCTGGTTGTAATAGCGGAAATAGTCGAGTGGTTTCCCCCTATAGGTGACGGCGGCCTGGCGCGGGCGCGGGGATATTCCGCCGTGGCGTCAGAATAGTAGGCGATTGTCATTATTATTGTTCTTGGTGTGATCTGGTGAGATGTTGTTTGTTTGTTTCGGAGAGCTTCGTGAACTTGGTTTCCCTGTCAGTCCTTCAAGTGGTTGTGTCGGAAATTTTTCTGTAATCTATTTCGTAATAATGTATCATTCCTTGGCTTGAAACTCGCCCCTTCCTCTTACCCAATACACTCTTAAGTTTGGGCTTTTTAGGCTGCCCCATAATTCTTCGATGGTATGTTTGATTGCCAACAAGTGTGCTGATGGCGAAATCTTCTCTAGGACATAGATTTGTGTCTTCATTGCCTGTGCTGTCCTCCAAGGGGTCTACTTTGTTGGAGATGCTTTCAATTGAACTTGTATTTTGGTATTGCGTCTTGAATTTCTGGAAATTGCTATTGTTCTTTGTTTCTCGTTAAGCCTCTATTTCCTAGTGAAGGAATCTTTTTACTGCCTGTATGGGTGTTTGGATGCGTGTGTCAAAATGATCTTTTGCCTCCTGGTACTTGCCCCTCTCTCAATGTTGGGAGCTTTCTTAAGTTCCCGATAGTCATTTGCCAGTGGTAAGGGCGAATATTTCAATCTCGGGCGGTACCAACTGGTGGGCCATGAAATCGACTGTTGAGGAATCTTGATGTGATTTGTCACTTTCTCTTGTTTTTTCATGCGCTTGTGTGATCTTTTCTTCCCTGCACGTGGGCCTTGACGTTTTTGCGATTGTTACGAATGCCTTATGTTTGCCTGTAGTACAAAAGCGAGCAGCTCCCCGTAGAATACCTGTACACGTTAAAACCGTACACTTCTATTCACAAATTCATTTTTGAGCACAATGTACTGATTTTGTTGTAACCTAGATATTGATTTCCATTTTACGCTGAACGCTTCGGATGGTTGGATGACGCAAAGTTTGGAGTACAGAGGTATGATGGGTGAAGAAGAAGGAAGATCTTGGAAGTCTTTCGTTGGAATGTATGTAAAGGAAGTTCTAATTGACGGTTTAACTGGAAGTAGTTTTAGATCAGTAGAAGAGAGAAGATAGAGAAGGGTGTAACACTTAGGTGGAGAGACAATTTTATTATTTAAAGTATAGGAAAAGGAAGAAAAAATTTGAATAAAGAATAGAAATTGGTGTAAAGAGAGAGAGAGAGAAGAATCAAGAAAATGAGAGTAAACTATATATAACATCCTGGTTGCTAGCCAGTTTTTCAACTTGCCCGTTTTTCTAGAAATCCCAAATTCAGCTTATAAGCTTGTGTTTTGCCTCTGTTAGTATGCACGGGCTGGTGCAGAATATAATAGATGAAGAGAAGAAGATCGATCTCAGGATCTTTAAACCATCACGACCTGAAGCATCTCGCATTTCAAAGTATATCCGTTGCCGACTTCGCATATCGTGCATATCTGTAATTTAATGTCTATAGCTTGCTTGAAAAACCTGAGATTGAGCCAGCAATTACCTAATTAAAGAGAAGAATAACTTATAAGACTAAGTCTAAAAATGCTTTAGGAGCAAATGTAACAATAAATGACTAGTATGGACAATATATCAACTAACAAATGAGCAGCAGTCCAAGTTTGTTGTTAACTACTTGAATGACAACAAACATTTATGTCATATTTTATTATATGGCATGGTTTTTGGGTTTTTTTGTTTTTTAGTTTTGTTTTTGTTTTGTTTTGTTTGTTTTTGGGGTGTGGTTACTGAATTGAACTCAGAGAACTCTATCACAGGGCTACATACCCATCCCTTTTTCTATGTTATTTAGAGACAGGGTTCGCACTGATGTGCTTAGTCCTCACTTTTTTCTGAGGATGCTTTGAACTCATTACCGCCTGCCTCAGCCTCCCAACTACTGGGTATAAGCGGACACTCAACAACACTGCACATTTCACATATAAAAAAAAATAAATAAAACTGGAGGGGACAAAGAGAATTAAGTATCTGTTGTTGAAAGTCAAATAACCCACAGGGCAATAACCAGTATTGATTCTAAACAGACTCGCTTCAAAGTCCAAAGTTAGCACTCTAAATAAATACACAACTATTGAAAATGGGAGACATATGTCATACCATGGTATGGGGGAAAAAGAAAGCTTTAGCAAAAGTGAAGTTTTTACATTCCATAAAACCCATTTAAAGATATGCTACACTTCTCCAAGCTATTGCTAAAGAAGCATAGATGCTTTTGAATTGTATTGGAAAATAGTAATTATTAGACCTGGTTTTTAGAGAGTGTAAAGCAAAGCAGTTCCCTGAATGAGCTCTCGCCACTGCATAAGTCTCACCTCACGTTTCTTCCAGAACTTTCCACTTTTAAACGCGTAGCTCTTTCATCTGACATTTACAAATATCTATTTATTAATTTTAGGGATAAATTAACTTAATATGAAACTCATTAAGGTAATATAGCATTTAAAACACAAGTAACTTTCTACCTTCCTCCACCAGCCTCATTAGGCAGTCATTATTATGATCAAGTTCATTATCAAGGTTTCTATTCCCACATAAATATTACTTCATTTGACTTTGTATAAATTATGGATATATGAAAGTAGAAAATACTTTTGTTACCCCACTAAGATTTAGTAACTGGACTGCAATGTAAACTGTCAAAAGAAGTTAACAAGAGAAAAAAAATGTTTAATCTATTTGATCATAATGTTTTTTACTTACACGGGGACTTTTCACACCCACATCAAAGATGAAAATCCAAAGCTAGCGTAATTTCAGACTCAGAGGCTACATACTATTATATGAATAGTGACAAATTGTAGATCAGTAGCTGCATAAAATAAAGGGAGGATTTTACTCTAAGGATAATAAGTGTAGTAGATAAATATATGGGAACACGGTAATGACAGAAACTGATACAACAAGTTTTATTTTACAGAATCATGGTAAGTCAGCCCTCGCTTATCAGTGATAAGGGTTGCTTTCCGCTCCTCGTAGAGGAATGCAGGGGACTCCCCTTCAAAATGTGGATGTTGTTTTCCTGCAAAGGCAGACGATGGAAAACAGAAGACTCTTGGTCGAACCTGCTTTCTTCTCTATTACCTCAATTCAAACAATCTCTATGCCGGAATCATACATATTTTGGTTTCTCATGTTATGATGCCTTAACATCTTTTTTATTAATTAACTATGGTAAATTGTTTGCCATTTGCTTCATTTTCTTTGTAATTTAGATAAATTTTTACTATACACTCCATGTCTTCTTTGCATAATGCTGTGAAAATTACGAGTATCAAGTCGATAAATTCCCGGTATTTAACCAGAGGATTAATCCCTCTCAGGAACCTAACCACTATTCGCTCTTTTCCATGCTTGGTTTTCTGTAAGCCAATATGTATGTTTTAACCACAAAATAACTTTTAGTTTCACTCGTGGAATTTTTGCAATCAGCTCAAACAAATGGAGAGTTTTTGTTTTGTTTTGCGTCCCTTCTTTTCATATTAATTAACTGTTTTGGTGGGGTAGGCTTCAAATAATATGTTTCACTTCAGATTTTAAAACCTGATTAAATGAAGATATCATGTTGATTGATCATGTAATAATGTTATTGATATCCCTTATTATCTTGAGACCTTGACTCACACTGTTGATAGTTTGGATTGATTTTCTCTATAACATGCGTTTAGTCATGGCTGTTTTCCATGCACCTTCAATGTAAAGATTCTCTTTGTTGTCTCCGGTCAGTGTCCACGTTGAGCGTTCTTGTCGTCAGTATTCCTTTTTGTGTGTGAAAAGATTGGACATGGCTCCCGGATATGGGGGCCAAATGGGTGTTTATTATTTTCTCAGTACTGTCATAAAAACAAAATTCACAAACCATGTGGCTAAAACAACAGTTAATTTAGTTCTCAAATTCTAGAGCCTACAATTCTGAAAATCAAGGTTTTGGTAGAGGAGGATCACTGGGAATTCTGGTGAAGAGTTTTCGTACCTTTCGTCTGCTAGCTTCCATAAGTCTGCAGGTGTTACATGGTTTTGTGATCATACCTCCAATCATGGCCGTTCTGTCCCCATCACAAGGTGTTTCCACTGTCTTTGTCTTCACATGGCATTAATGCTCTTGTAGGACCTCATCAGATTGGATTAAGTCCACCCCTACATCCGTTAAACCACAATCTTAGTAAAGTATTATGCAATGACTCTATTTCCTACATAAATCACAATTAAAGAAACATGAGTCTTATGTTTTAACTGGGGGGGGGGGGTGGGGGGGGGGGGGGGGGGGTATATATATATATCAAGTATGGTTGGAAAGCACAATGCAACCCTAAATAGTTTTAATTTTCAGGTATAAAGATATTAAAAAATAGTTAAAAAATATTTTATAGTCTGTAATATCTCAATCCCAACTCGTATTTTGACTACCAATATACGAATTAAGAAAATTCAAATTTTAACTGTGAGCACCATTCACAAGCCTATAACCATTCCAGAATTAATTATTAAGGTAACTTACAAGAAGTATTATCTTAAATTATGCAAAAGGAATTATACTTATCAAATAAAAAGATATCAATAATGTAGATTTACATACCTCTGATTAGTTCGACATGTGTCATATTAATTTATACTGTCAAAATCTTATAACATGAAGTCAAAGGATATGTCTTCTGTCAAAATAAACTTTTTAGAGAATTTTGTTTGAAACTTACAATAAAATATTACTGTTTGTAAAAATAAGAATCAGATCGGTAATGAAAAAATATATATGTATACGGGAAGAAAAAGCAGCATTGTGCCAAACTCTCTTCTTTGTCTCTTTATTAGGGTCCTCTGGGGAAACCATGCAAGCCTAACCATCTGCACAGTGAATCTAAATATCTAGTAGTATCAGTTTTTTTTTTTTTTTAGTTTTTTATTTACCTTATTTTATTCATTAGTTTCCTTAGAATACCTGTCATTATAGCCAGATGAAGAAGTGATAGTATTTCACCGGTGCTTGAAATAACAGAATTTACAATAGTTTGTTAAATTGTGTAAGATCCTGTTTGTCCAGATTTAAAAAGATTCTAATAATGAATCACCATCATACAAAGAAAGTTTGTATGTAATGGCATCCCTTTATTTTTCTATAATATGTTCTTACTTTAACACTATTGGTCAAACCTGAGGACATATGGTGATGTGAATTGATTTTGTATGGTTTTTTGTTTTTGTATTTGTAATTTTTTTTGGCTATTTGTATAATGACATTCAGGTTGTTTTTGATAGAGACTAGCTTAGAAACCTAAACCTTAGTTTATCCTTATTGCTATCCGTAATACATATATTACTATGTTCTTAAAGCATAAAAGTCACTGCATGAAAACGTTATATAGAGATGTTGGTACACATTGAAACAGCACAATTGTAATAATGACATGAAAAATGATATAGCACAACGCACATAATATAACAAAATAAAATGAGGAAAAAAAGAGAATTCTATAGCTGATTATCAAAGTTTTCTTCTGTATCCTGATGCCTTACAAATTTCCACTGTACTATTAATGCAGTGGGTGCCATTATCTGTGTAATCTAACTAGTCCAGTTTAGCATATTTCTTTATCTAGCAGTGAGGAGAACCTAGAGGATATACCCAATAGATATTTTATAGAGCTCAGTGCAAAAGGAAGATACTAGACATCACCTAGGTCTGAGAAGTAAATTTCGCAGTCTCATGGGCCTCCTTCCTCCTCACACGAGAACCTGCCAACCTCACACCATGTCATCAGTAACCTCCCCTAAGGAATGAGAACCTCTGCATTGAGTATATTTTGTACTCAAATCATGGGTAGGAAAATGTATCTGCCTCATGTCCTGGGGAAATAAGCATGAAACTGTAGCTTGGTTGTGAGGGTCACACCACTTACCCTCCGCTGTGATGCTATTGAGATATTACCTTACGTCAATCCATCGCGCCTTGGGCCTGTCCCCGCCTAGAGGCTTCTTGCTAAGGGATTATATCCACAAAGGTATTCCTATCTCCATACCGGGTTGGGTTGGTAGCATCAAGGGGGGGAGTAGGGAAAAAATGGATGGAGCACAAAAGAGAAGGTGGGACAGGGATCAACCCTTAGTTGGGATAGGAAGAAGGCAAAGGGGGCTCTGTGGGAGCGCATGCGCCAAACGCGGGCAGGCTCCACTATCATAGTAAACGTACGTACACAACAAAAATGATAAATCATATGAAAAAGAATTTGAAGAGAGTCACTACAGAAGTAATAGTTTCTAAGTGAAGAGGGGTCTCCACCTGATGGCTCTGTGACTGCCCATGAAAGTCAGTACTGTATGCTGAATAAGATAATACTGAACAAAACTTGGAGTAAACAGATAAGAAGAAGTGAGAATACTGCTACAACGAACTCTACATCTACTCTACTAATGTAAAGAAATGAAAATGCCACTGATAAGTACATTCATTTGTGATTGAAAAACAAAGAAAATATATTATAATTTAGATTAATTTACATATACACTAAAACAAAATAGTTTGTATTATATATGATTACAAGAGCAATTCAATTAGAGGGGAACTATTGTAGTGTGTATTCATGTACAATTTTTGTTGTGGTTAAAAATAATTGAGAGACCAGATAAAACGTGTATTTTGATACAACATTGAAAGCCATAACAACAAAATAATATAGATATAGTGAACTTTATGTAAATAGAACTTTTGAACTTCTAAGACATAGTAAAAAAAATTTGAAAACGATAACCCCATTGAAGGAAAGCTTGTGTTAAATTACAGATCGTAAAAGGATTGTATTCAGAATATATAAGGAACAACATTAATGAGAAAAATATGCCAATTCAAACCCTAACAAATGATCAAATAAAACATTTCTCAAAGAAATCACTAATGGGTAAATGCACGATAAAAAATGCTTAAAAACATCGGGAAAAGCAGTATGAGAGTCCGTAGGAAGACTTGAATGGAAACCACCATTGACCCCAGCTAGCCCAGTCGTTGTCTATACCCAAAGGACTTTAAAACAGCGTTACTACAGGGACAACAGCACATCAATGTGTATAACAGCACAATTCTCAAAATACTAGGTTGGTGGTAACATCCCCAATGCCCAGCAATAGAGGAATGGAGAGGGAACTTTGTATAATTTACTCAGATGGACTCTACTCATCCACGAAAAAAGAAATAAAATCATGCATTTGCAGGTAAATAGATGGGAATTGGAGAAAATAATGCAAGTGAAATTTGTCCAATCCCCGAAAAAAAACAAAGAGTCCAATAAGTCCCTTTGCTAGGATGAAGACTGTATTATAATGGCAAGGGGTGGGGATGAGAGGAATGAAAAAATGTTAAATAGAATGATGGGGAGGGAGGGAGAGAGGGCAAGGGATGAGAATAAGGCAGAATATGGGTCATCTGATACCTAAATGCATGATATAATATCAAATGCTGTGAAAAATACGTTTGTGTAAAACCATTGACTGAAAAACTGTGCACTCGATAGACACACGTAATCAATGTAAGGAATTGCACTCTGCAAGCATTATAACAAATGAAGAGATAAAGAAATAATTGTTAAAAAATTCATCAACCAGGGACATTAAATGAAAGCCACAATTAAAGACAACTTCACAACTCTTAGGACTAAAATAAGGTACAGAAATTTGAAAAGTGCAACAGCAAAGTTTTGCACTAAGATTGTACAGTAATTGAATCTCTTTAGTGCGCGTATGGGAATGTAATTTGGGTACAGTAAATAGGGTGTGACAGGTACCTTACTAAAAATGTTTAAATCTAGGGTTATTCCTATGACCCAGTAAAGATCCCTAGTTCTTAGTTTCATGGGGCCTTCAGGTATGGTGCCATGATTTGTCATAAAATTTGGTGATATTTAAAAAAAAAAGTTATTTATTCTCTGACATTTCCGGAGGACCACAAGTAATGAAATCATACTGGATTAAGGAAAATGCAGAATAGGGGTATGTAAAGTTTCTAAAAATTTTGGGTGTGATAAATATTATAAAATAGATGGAGAATTTCTTAGCACTACCAAAGAAACAAACAACAAAAATTCTCATAAAACTTGGTATGGAACCACCATTTTGGACCCACGATTTCCATAGCTTGGTTAACACAAAGGACTTAAAATCAGAAGTACACTGACACACCCACAATTGCACAATACGTAAACGTGTGGCAACCATCCTAGATGAGATTCTCCAGCTCCATCCATTACCCAGCAAAACACTGATTTTAAATAACAACAACAATGAAAAAGCAATCATGAAAATACATTGGCAGAAAAAAGATCAATTCAACTTTATCAGATTCAGTACAGAATGAATGACTTATTTCTTTACCAGAGGAAAACATTATTTAGTGAGACATAAAATGTTAATTGAATTCCAGTAATGCCACTCTTGAATAACCATCGGTTGATAGTAGAACCTAAGTGAACCAGAATCAACTTTCATTGAAAATGTGCGGTTTTTAAAAAATATTTTATGGGTTAGATGACACAATACCTTTAGGCAGTGTATTGAGTGACGGGTTAGTGTGCTGGATTGGTACCCAGTGCCTCTTACATGCAAGCATGTTCTGCCGACTGATCCTCAATCCAGCCCTCTGTTCCTTTCTACGTGAGTCATGTAAGGCGGAATGTATTAGACATTGTGGAGGGAAAATTGGTTATGTGAACCTTTTACTCAGAAGTCAATGAACTTAATTTTGCTGGAGTGATAAATCAGATGTTGTGAAGACGGGGATCGTGCACGGCCTACCCATTTAAGATATACTTTATACTACTTCACTTGAAGATTGTATTTCTATAAATCAGAAAGCCATGTTTCTAGGAGTAAATCTATAACATTATATGAATATAAATGATTTCATTACACCACTTATAAAAAATATTAGACACCAGTTGTGGTTCAATTGAGACTGCAAGTCTTTAGGCTTCCTTTGCCCACTAAGTCGTCAGTCCTGACTCTGGGCTTTCGAGATATAGTTACCAAGTAGTTAAGGAAGACAAGGCTAGGGATTTCCATCTAGTATCTACTTCATCACTGAATCACAAAACATGTCCAATTCAGTATTTGTCGGATTGCTGCGGTACTTATTAATGGGTCCGAGGCTAAAGCTACCCATCTTTTTGGGCCCTAAAAAGGGGGCTCCTGCTGCCAGCCAGAAAGAGTTAAAGGAGCTTACCTGGAGAAGATAGGCTTAAACGGGCAAATTCCTGCCAAGTGTCTTTACCCCCGCCTGATGGACTGGACACCTACGCCACAACCCGGGAGTTTTGGGTAGAAAGCAATGCCAAAAACTCGATTATTGTGGAAGTTGGATGGGCCTTAGTAGAGACTGTGGGCCAATCATCAGAAAGTCATAGGGACACATAAGGATCATGGGCGATGCCCATTGGCGGAGCCAGTTGGCCTATCGTGGGGGTGGTTTCAGTTTCGCACAGCCTAGGCCCCCTGCTTAGCCTAGGTCCTGGATCAGGCGGGGTAAGGTGGCAAAGCAGCCTGAAAGCGAAGTGGAAGGTCCCCGACAATTGCCCATTTTGGTTTTTTTTCAAAAATGGGGGTCCCCCATTGTTTTTAAAAAAAGGGTGTCCTATCGGTGGACGCACCCAGGGACAGCAAGGGGCCAGTGGAAGGACTTGGGACAGGACAGTCCCTTTGGGAAGGCTTTTCAAGGATGGCTGAGTGAGATCGCCGCACTTGGTAATGACCATGGCCAAGTCTGTAGGGCCTCTAATCACTCAACATCGCTGAAGGCATTATGGGGGCAACCAACCAAGCTGTACCCAGGGCCCAAAGGTGTACTACAAAGAAAAATGACAGTCAGGATTTCACAAAAAAAAAAGGAGAAGTAGGATTAGACAGATATAAATCCTGCATGAGGAAGTTATCCGCTTAAGCTAAAGGGGGACCCATTTAGGTCAGTCCAAAGGAAGCCATCTTAGAACAAAGTCTGGACAGTTGGCTACAAAATTCAACTTGTCCTCTCTGAATAGGGCTATAGTCCACTCTTCTCTCTCGCAGAGAGTTGATAATACTGTCAAAGGGGTGAGTCCAGGCATCAGGCTCATGAGGAACATCAGGATAGTGATGATGAGAAGTCCAATCACAAACGAGACAGTGGATCCATCCATGGGTTTTTTCAGGCCTGTGGAAAAAGGAAAAAATCATCACCCCCTCAAAGCAGGTCTCTTGGGTAGTCCCAGTTGTTCTAAGTGGCAGATTTGAGGTCCTAGCTAGGAAAACCTCAAATAGGCTTTTTTTTTGGTCTCGCAATTGGAAAGACACTATAGGTAGGCGTGTCTGGTTAGACCAATGTCTCGGAAAGACAGTCAAAGGCGGAGGCTTGGAAAAATGCTAAGCAGCAACTGTTTTAACTGATCAGGGGGGCTGTTTCCCCCTTTTTGTTTGATGTTTAACCTGGGTTAAAGCTCCGGTAATACCGCAAGTGGAGAGGATTTTATAAGCCATGAGTGAAGACAGATACCAACTACGAAGAGGTTGGCTGTTGGTACCATTCTAATGTAGGAACTCCCTTACTACTGTAAGGGAATAGGACGCGACCGAATCGGGCTTCGACGAGCTGAAAGTGGGCGAAGGATGGGGAAGTAGTTTGGGAGTGCCCTATTAAAGTCAGTCAGATGAAGCTGGGGATGGTTGTAAAGTCATCAGGTAGGGGAGCCTTCTATTAGAGAAATCAAAAAACATGAGTACAGAATAAATGGTTTTTTACGCATCTGAACATTTCAATGTATACTATGAGGAGGATAATTTAAATCTTGAGCTGTTTAGAGTTTTCAGAACATAAACACATCATTATAATGTTCAATGTCCTATCTAGAGAAGATGGTAATTATGCTACTTAATGTCATCTATTCTATGGGCATGACCTCTGTGTCTATAGTGAACTCTTTATCTCTTACACTTAGGCTAGATAATCATCCGACTGAATATTAAGCCGACCTGTGTAGTTAGAGATCCTGTAGGCCTTAAACGGTCTAAAAACTGTTGGACCTGGCATGTAATTAGTAGGTAAACTGTTTACAAGTGGTAGTCTGAAGGTACCTTCACTTCTAAAAAATGCCCAGGAATGGCTGCAGTTTTCAGTTTTAAACGGTGGTTTGGGTTGGGTCGGTGGGGTGTGTGTCTTGTTTAGTTGTTGTTTTGGGTGTTTGTTTATTTGCTAGGTGTTAAAATGAAGTTAAGTTGCGAACTGACTTTGTGCATGTATCTAGTGCTAAGATCAGGTGAATGCACATGGGAGGAAGTGTGGGGGAACGCGAGAACAGCTGTTTGCCATTCTGCTAGTGCCTTCCATGAGTTGGTTCCAGGTCTTGCTTGACCATGGGCTGTCTCTTGGAAGCACAGGGATGCCTTCGCTTTTTCAGGACCCTCCTCTGCTAGCAATCACTGTGTGGGCTGCGGTTCTCTATAGGTCCCGCACAACCTCGCTGACAGAAAGATGTGGCCCAGAGTTGCAAATCTTTTTAGAAGATCCTCTCTGTCTCCTGGAGCGACTGGACGCTGAGGGCAAGACACCAAATATGGGTTTGCTTGACCCTTTAATGTAGCTTAAAATCTTGATTTTAAACATCTAGCAAGCTAATCTTAAAATTAAGATTAACTGCGTTAACGGTAATGCTTATAAACTTACAGTTGTCATTTACTCTTTATTACTGGGGCGTTGGTACAAAACATTAACTGGACAAACTTAAAAACACTATTGATGTTGGTGTAAATAACCATCTTGGATTTTGAGATATATACTAAAATCTCTGGGTCTGATCTAACAAAAGCACTCTTTAGACCAACATTCGGCATTATGACACAAGCCTGGAGCTGATCGCAGAGAGGAGGTGCTGTAAGCTTAGTCAGTGTAGGATTTTTGAAGTTGATGCCCTGTTGTCTTATATAAAAATGTCACAGTGGTACATACATGCGGCTTGAGCTTGCATGAACTGTAGCTGACAAAATATCACATTTTGAATGGGATGATTGAAAGGGGGTAGTAGTATATTAAACCGTGTGGGTAAAATGTAGCAAAATGCTTTTACAATATAACAAATTACAGGTGGTTGTCATAATCAAGTTGTAGCTCCGAAAGAAACAACATAAGATGGTGAAATAATTTTGTTCAACCATAGCTATATATTTGTTAATTTCCTGTAGATTACGTGGTTAAAAAAAAAAAACCAAAACTTAACATATATAATGTTATATAGAAATCTTTTATAAACCTGTAATAGAGAATCATACACATCATTAGGAACCACGTTATAAGACGATAATATTTATGCATAGAGAATGAGAACCTTGGGAAATTGGAATCTGTGTCACTGATACAAAGACTAATTGAAGGTTAATCAATCAATAATGTGGTGTACTGGATAGGTTAGAATGTGTCAGGACAAAGAAGTTACCCTGGAACGCCGTGTGTGAAAAGGCATCGTATTGGGGGGCCATGTGGTTGGTAGGGGACATAAAATGGCATGGAGGGAAGGGAAGAGTGATGGCCAGGGCATCTGCAGAATCAGGGTGCAGCGCCAGGCGAGGCACTGGGAAATGTAGTCTGTTCACTAAAGTATTTCTGGAGTGTGCCTTGCCACCGAGGAGGGTAGCAAGACTCCTGCCGGGAACCCCAGCACAATGGAATTTAAGAGTATCTGATGGGCATATTAACATATTTTAACCTGAAAATTAATGTCTAAAAACAAAGTGACGTATAATTCTACTTTCTGACAGGTACGCTAGAGAAGAGACACAATAAAAAGGCAAAAAAAAAAACAGTAGAATACAAGACAAGACAGGACATAGATGCAAGAACGAAGGAAGTATGATTATTATTGTTTATGAGTTTTCTTTTTGATGGGCAGTTCACTCTAGTGAATCCAAAATCAGAAGGCACATCTTGGGGCCTTGGAACGGTTCCCAAGTGATGGCATCCCCTTGATGGCATTCGATCTTGGAGTTCAAGCGAAAGGTCCAGCTTTAGAATTTGTGATGGTAAAAGAACTTTGAAATCAGGGGAGTTAAAGGTATGTGGATCCATATTTTTAAATTTCAGGAGCGCTCAGGTCTACAACACACAGACAATACAAACAGAACCCAAGGTAACACACAACATAACCAAAACATCAATAGGGGGCAACATTAGTTAAATTATGAGCTAAAAAATCTTAGAAAAATGACAGGCTGGTTAAAAAGACAGTTTAATAACCTTTTGGTGGTTTTGGGTTGTGTGTGTCCCGTGTGGGGCGGGAGCTTACTTCCATTTGCATTTCCAATGTGAGGCCCTGATGTAGGTCTGGAAGGGGGGGGACTGCAAGTGTAGTCAGGGGGCCGTCACTAAGGCACATTTTTTTTTTTTAAGGCCTAAACCATTGAGTATCCCGAAGAGCTCCGTCACCTACCAAATTGTAAGGGAAACAGACAGAATCTAATTTAAGTTCAGCGCCTAAGATTTTAAAAGAATGTATTAAAAAGATGATAGTTTGAATCTTGTTGACAGAAGGTTGGGCTATCGCATGGTCCCCCGGGCTTTGCTTTGTAAGTAGGGCGCTGTGGCCAGAAGGGGGTGGGGGGGAGGAACCTCTCTGATAGAGAATTGAGGCAAGGTTGCCCAGGCTTAGGGCTCAGCAAATTGCCTTGGCGCGGCTTGGTTTGCGCATTAAGTCGGCTGCATAAGAACAGAAGTCGATTCGCGCGGTAGCCAGCAAGTGAAAAGGATCTAGAGACACAGCTGTAGTAGCCGCGGGGCTCAGACAATAGAACGCAGGGCCGCTCGCAGCTGCCGAGAGGACCGCGTTGCACAGGCAAGAGAAAGCTGGGGCCGCAGACATACTAAATTGGGTGGTCCCCGCGGCACTCCCACGCCATTGAACCAGGGAACCCCGTGGAGCCCGTGTGCAGCATGAATCTGCAGTGGTCCCACCAACTCGCTGGCCGCCTGCGTTCCCGCCAGTGCGGGCGCCAGGTGATACGTCAACGGTGCGACAGTGGCGGCACGTTTGGGAATCCATTGTAACAACTCCCATTGGCAGCCCTGTGTGCGAGGCAACAACCGATGGTGACCTGTGGCGTTTGGCCCTTCGGGCGACTCTGTTTAGGAGATTTTGTTTGCCTCCGACTGGCAGCAGTGGAGCTGTTGCCTGCGCTCCCCCTCGCCTCCCCACGGCGCCCGGGCTGCCCGAGGCGTCCCAGTCTGGGTCGAGGCCGCCGGGCACATCCCCGGCCCTGCCCCCCAGCGGTTTGGACGCAGACACGTCAGCTGCAAGCGCCATGCAGGCAGACCAGACTCAAGCCCGGGCCATGCTGCAGTACAACTTGTTCCTTGTCGCCAAGCCACGTACTGCGAGCCCCTGGAGGGTGGCAGCCATGTACCCGACAAACCGCCCCGGGGCCACGTGGCAGCGGCAGCAGCCCACCAGCGGTACACTCCGACACCCCATATGGTCCGCCAACGCACATGGGGCTGCAGAGGGCAGCTGTTCTTGTTCTTAAGTTGGGGCTCACTCGGAGTTGTTCCGCACCCCCGCCCGGGTGCTCCCGTCAGTGAGCGCTTGTTTGCCCGACAACACTCCGTCTGTGCTCCCCCACCAGGCACAATACTTAAATTGCAGGTTTACTTGCACAGAGGTTCCCAAAAGCGAGAGATAGAAGAAAGATAGTGGGAATGAGAAAGAGAGAAAAGATAGATGGTGCCTCAATTTTTGTCTAGAGGATAACTTGGTGCCAGAGAGATGCGCGTCTCTAACACGAGTTTTAAGCCTATCGATAATTTGCTTTTGTTTTCGTGCCCACGTGGGGCGCCGACTATTCGGGATTGCGTGTCTAATTATTAATGGGGCCAAGGTCTAAAAGCTCCCCACCGTTTTTGGCCCGAAAAGGGGCTCCTTCTGCCAGAGAAATGAGTTGAAAGTAGCTTACTTGGCGAAGATAGGCTTAACGGGCAAAAGTCCCGAGGGCCCCCCCCGCCACCCCGCACAATGAACGGACACCTACGCCACACCCGGGGAAGTTTTTGGTAGAAAGCAGGCCAAAAACTTGTTGATTGAGGATGTTGGACGGTCCCCCTATCTAGGACATGGGCCAATCAACAGAAAGTTCAGAGGGACACCATAAGGATCATGGGCCAATGCCATTGGCGTGCCCAGGCCTATATTTGGGTAGGTTCAGGTCTCACAGCCCATCGCCCCCTGCTGAGCCTAGGTCCGGTAACAGGCGTGGTAAAGTGCAAGCACCAGATAAACAGTGTACGTCCCCACATTGTCCCCGGTTTGTGGGGAACGTAATTTAAACTTAAAAGTGTGAGAACAGAAATTATGGATATATGGGATATCAGAATCGATATAATTTTATGCGTTTAAAAATTTAAGAACCTAATACATAAAGAAATTTAGAGTATATAAACAGATTTTAAAGATTTTGGACAGGTTCTGATTCAGGGTGGGAGTAACTAAAGCGCTTATAGTATGTATTAAGAAGAGATGTCACCCTTGACTGCGCACTAGTGATGTTAAGTGACATAAGTTGCACTACACACTCATCGAGTTAGATACTAATTCGTCCTTTCATGTAAGGAAAGGGAGTTAGACAAGTGGATATCGTAGTGCAAAATTGCTCAGCAAGAAATGATGCCTAAAAACTGAGGGCAATTTTCCTAGATTCTAAACTTTTGTTCTTTGCCACTATTCCTTGTAATATTACCTTTCTTTGAAATTATTTTTCTAACTTATCATACTTAAAAAGAATGTGTGCATACAAAGATATATGTGTCAGATATCCAGCACTCGTGACCATTTGATCCAGTTGATTACCACCAAAGAGGCTGGTAATACCCAACGACAGACCATGTTGTGTGTGGCTGGAAACTCGGATAGCGTGTAATCAAGAGGTAGTATGTGATGTATGGCGACCCTGTCGTGGTCTAACTCGCACTCATGTGTTTATTAAGTAATTACTGCCAGTGATAGTCAAGCCTACAGATGGTATGATATTAGTGTGACAGGTACACACAGATCTATTGAAATGTCATTGGGTAGAGCAGGACATAAACACAAACAATAAATTAAATAAATGAAATTATTAAACCTCTATAGTGGGTAGCTTGCAGTTTGGAACCTGTTCCTTTATGCGCATATTTCTTTATAATACTGTCAAATATATACATATCAGAAAATGTATATGTAAAAGATCATGTTGTAAACGAGACATGTATGCTAAGCGTTTAGAATAAAAAGAGTTGGCGTTTAATAAATTTTACCATAGCCGCACAGTGGCGCATGCCTGTAATGCCAGCACTGGGGAGGGCGGAGCCTGGAGGATCGTGAGTTCTTAGCCTGCTCAGCAATGGTGAACACTTACAACCAATAGACCCTGAGGCGAATAAAATTCAAGAAAAGAGCGGGGATGTGGCCTCCCCCCATCGTGGTCCCCTAGGGCTCCTGATTGTCAATGCCCTAGTACAAAAATGAAAAATGATAAGAATGAAAATAAAAAAGTATACTAGAAATCCTGTGGGAATAAGGTGAAAGAAACTCATAGCGGAAAGGTACATATGGTTTTTGTTTTTTTGTGTGAAATGGCTTTGGGGTGGGCGGTATTGATTTCAAATGTCCTTCTTGTGTAACAGCTATCTTAAGATATTCTAAATTAGTTATCAGTTAGAAAAGAGGTAAGTATGGTTTATTTATTGAACGGAATAATTGTTAAAATTATATTTACCTGGTAAGAACATAGAAGATGGACTTTAGACTAGTGCTTGGTGTATGAACTTGTACCATTTCAACGCGAATGTGTGTAGATTTCTAAATGGAAATATTTATTGTCATTTTAATGTTCCATTTCGATCCTAAAAATTACTGTTTTTTAATCTAGTTTTTTCACTGATAAGGTTATTTTGTAAGTATTTATCGTGGTTTTGATTGAAAAAGCACAGCATATATTCATCATAAAATTACTACTCCGTGTAATCAGAATTGACAAAAAACCCTGTATAAAAATGGTTTCCAAATTAGAGAAATATACATATAGGAACTTGGGTTGGCGTTGTGATAACGATATGCCACAGTTCATCGATAGTTCAAAGAAATAAAAAATAATGAAAAGCCCCAAAAACATAAATTTACCAGGGGTGATAGGAGGACTAAAAGTAAAAAATGATGACAATGGTTGTGGAGCTCAGTGCCAGTAGTGCTTTCCTAGCATTGTGTGAGGCCCTGGATTCTATCCTCACTCACCCACATAAAAATGAAATAAATAAAAAAAGGGTTTAATCAACAAACTAAATGTTATTTATTTAAAAAGTTAAGAATGAATTTTCATCTAAAAAACTACAAGAATATAAATAAAAATGGTGTATACTACATTAAATGGCTCAAATGACTATATTAGAAAACACTCAGTTAATTTATCTATTGTTTGTAGCAAAAATAACATAAATATGTAAGTTAGGATAGGGGAATACAAAATGTATATAATTTGGTTATTACGGTGTGGTGGGCATTAGAAGAAATGTTTAAGTAAATTGTAAAAGTTAAAAATTAATTGTGTGACTGGTATGTAGTCCTTAACTATAAGTAAAGCAATTTTGAATGTGGAATGCTCTTGAGCTTCTATTAAAGGATACTATTTAGTTATGATTAGGACCTTCATACTTTTTCACAATATCACGTGAGGTTTTAATTTATTATGTGGAATCTTCACAATTGTTGACATATGGTTAATGAATTTTTTCGTTATCAAATGCAATTAATTCGATCACAAATTTAACCGTAGAAATTCAGATGATAATGTGATGGTCATAATTCCTTTTAATGTTGTAAATGAAAATATAGGTAATAAAATCTTGTTTGAAGACTAAGATTTGGGAAATCAAATTACATTTTTTCCTAGACACGTAAATTGCAAAAATATCTATCGGAATAAAATCAAAGTAATATATACTAAAGCTAGTATTTTGTTTTGTCAGCCAGCTATTATGCTCAAATACAGGTTCAGCCATTTATATTGTAAGTTGATGATCATGAGGCATAATGATAAATAGACAGTCACTGCTAATTAACCAACCAAAGTCTAAAGTTTGCATTGTAGAATATAGATCAAAAAGGTGTGCATTAGAAATTTATCTATAATATTCTTCCTAATTAATCCTAGAAATAGATGAGGTAATTGTGTCATGGTCTCATTGCTAGGCGTTATGGTCCTTAATTTTCACTAAAAAGTGTGGCAACACTGACGTTAAAATGTAGGAAAGGAAACATGTTTAAAGGTATCAGGTAAGAGACATATATTGTTAATACCACTCTGAAGACATGGTGAACTGAAAACAAGATACCACAATTTTGGCAATACAGAAGTGATAAATATTTTAGGAAAAAGTATGCTACATACAAAGTTCCTGCAACTCAAGATGAAAGGATCAGTCCTTTAAAACAAGCTACCATTACTCACTCCAATAAGTTTTTTAAAAAAGACTTCCAAAATAAATCTCTACAGCCCAGTGGATTTCATTGAAGAATTCCAAAGAAGAATCAAAAGCCAATTCTCGACAATCTGTTTCCATAAAATGGAAAAAAAAATAGAACATTTCTAATTTATATGTATGAAGTAATTATTACTGGATATCAGAATCAGAAGAGTAAGGTAAAAAAAAAATTATAGACCAATATCACATGTAATATAATTACACAAAAATCCCTAATTAAAAATGAGCAATATGGGTATGTATCCATCTCAAATGAAAAGTTATTGAAATATCATATCGAGTACGAGTAACGCACGTTTTTTCGGAAGTATAAAAGACAGGCTTAAAATTTGTAATATAAAATATGTAACCCATCATATTAAGCAGGCTTAAAAAAGAAAAGGTCACATGAACGATATCATCTTATGAAGCAGAAGTCATTTGAACAAATTTAATATCCATGTGTAATGATTTTCAAAACTCTCAGAAAAATCGGAATAAGTAGAGAATCTTGCTGAAATAGATAAATTCCAGCTGTAAAGGAACATACAAGTTTCCCCTGTTTCCAGGGAAAAGAGAGTGGAAGTGCTGATGGGACTATATTATTCCCTACGCTAGTCTGCCAAGAGGGATGGTCCTCTGGTTGCTTAACCACGCCCTTTGGAGGACCGGGGCTAAGCAAGGGGTGTGTGGCTATGACGTATCGTATCGTGAGAGCAGATAACCTGCCCTGCATGGTTCCAAGATTGGGTTATTTAGTGTGTAGGCCTATATAAGATGCACGATTCACTGTACCAATAAATTTGAGTTTTTTGGTCATTTGCATTTCCTAACCAAAAAGACTCCCGGGTGTGGCCGTGGTGTCCGAAAAATCAGGTGGGGATAAAGACACTCGGCGACTTTTGCCCGCTAAGACCTATCTACGCCAGGTAAGCTTACTTTAATCTCTTTGCTGCTGGCAGAAAAGAACCCCCCTTTTAGGGCCCCCAACAAAGGGGGGGTAGCTTTAAGACCTAGGCCCCATTAATAAGTAACACAGCTGTCACCGGCAGCGTGGACTACAGTTCTTGGCCCCAGCTTTTGGGGGCACTTTACAGACAACTTCAGTTATAAACCTCACCCCAAATAGCGTTGGGATGATTGCTACAGCTGAAATATCAGTGGATGTTCTGGGTATGACTGGGAGAGGAGGTGGTGAGGGATATCAATATCTTTCTCACAGCAGGAATTTACAAAGTTTTCCCAGGTGGTCTGCTTTGCCTAAGGCTCCCAGCAGAATTTCTCTGAGAATGACCTCAACAAACCACCCTGGCTACTATGTATCCAAAATGGCTTTTAACTGTCAATGTGGTTCACTTGCAAAGATCCCAGTGGATCACCTTTGTAGAAGACTCCAGCAAGTTTTTTTGCCACTAAGAAGCTAAAAAAATAGAATAGTCACTGTAAGAATGTCTCTCTGGCCGTTAGCCAACTAAAGCCAGATAGTTTTTTGGTTAGCTGTTGTTTGGTTGGGTTGGTTGGTTGGATCGGTTATGGGGGGGGTGGTTTGGGTGTTGTTTTGTTGTTCTGTTTTTTAATCTTTGTCAACCTCAAGTCACCACAGCTCCTACTATCGCCTCCTAATGACCCATCAAAGCTGTTTGCAACCGTCAAGCTCAAAAACTAGGACCACAGCACAAGCAGCCTTCAGTCTCCATATTCATGAGCCATCCACCCCCGGCCATTTATCTTTTTCCCCCAGGATCCTGGACCCCAGTTGCTACTGTCACAGAAAGTCGTCAGCACCAAAAACACAGTGCATCAGTTTTCAACAGCCATCCTTCAGGAGCCTGAGGGAAATTAACCCTCCTCCATCCCTACTTCTTGTAGCTAAATCCAGCTACTGCCGAGCATGTCATCCTGTACTCCAGATTCCAATGGCAAACACCATTTATGGGGGTTTGATCAGTTTGTCCCCATGGCCCCTTGCCACAAATCTTGTCCCAAATTGTTTCTTGCTTCTGACCAGTTGCTGTTATGGTGAGATTACAATGAATCCACCCAGTCGATAGTAATGCAAGGAATTGAAGCTAACCTTTATTCCTACTGCTGGTAGGCTGGGAGGCAATAATGGCAGAGTCCAGCATATCCGTCGGCATCCTTTGACGAGTCAGTAGCAAATCGTCTATGGGTCAGACAAGTAAAATATATCAATTCAATTAGTCAATAAGTTTATTGATACTAGTTATTTAATACCATAAACAACATCATAAGATCTAAATATCATAAGCAGCAAAGGGGAATTGTGTCAAAAGACCCAATTGAGTTTAATTTTAAAGAATGGTTACTATCACTTAAACAAAACACTAAGCATTCCATCTATGGTTAGACTACATTGCCCAAGAAAAATGGGAACCAGAGAGAGAACAAGTTATATTGTATACAGAAAGTTGCCATTTTAATGTTGCCATATATGCCATGCTAAGCAACTGTCTAATAGGGGGGTTAGGTAAATAGGGAGGGGATTTTCCCATGGTAAAGGCCATTTCCCACATGACATGGAGTCTCAAGGTAAAACATAAGAGTATGTTTGGATCATTTCCCCCTATAGCCTGGAAACACATAAGCGGCTGGGTACTATCGAGCTGTCAGATCTCTTTCTAGTGGAAATGATATGTGCAGGACGTGCCCAGCAGCTTTCTCAGCCTTAACTTTTCCTAGCACTTGTCACCAAGGAGCACGTTGTAACTGCATGTGAACTATACCACACAGGTCAATGGGAGACTCATGACTTTCTGGGATTGGACAGCTACAACTGTCCTGTACACACTGATGACCTCCAGCCACTGGAGCTGAGTGACTCAGTATAACACCTGCATGTTCTCTCGTTGCAGGAAGTGAAGTTAATTTCTTTATTAAAGCCAATCAATAAATACTGTAAGAAGCAACTGCGTTCAAATGTGACTATACTATTACAAGGTCTCAACAACCACACCACTAAAATATCAGGAAAAATATGACACCACCAAATAAACACACCACACACACACTAAACACACACACACACAACCGCGGCCTACAGGACTCACCGCACAAAAAAAAAAAAAAAAAAAAAAAAAAAAACATCCAGTAAACAAATCCCCAAAGAATTAGTAGATACAGGAACTGTCCCTCACCTAGGGAAATCCACAGTCATGTGTTTCTTAAAAAGTTCAGTGATTTTGCAATGTAAGCAAAAGAATAAGTAACTAAAAGAAATCCAGAAAAAAAATACAAAAACACAATGAACGATGTGACAAAGAGAAACAAAGCCTACATAAAAATCACAAAATTATTGGAGCTGGAAGAACACAACAACTAAAAATAAAAAAAGTGGCAATTTGGAACTTCTTACAGCATGACCCCAATAAAATAGAGTTGAAAGTATAAGCAAGTTCAAAAGGCAGAATCATTTGAAATAGCACTGAGAGAAAGAGAAAAAAGATAGAAAGAGTGAAAATTAATGAAGAAAGTCTATAGTATTTTTGGGGACATTATCAAAAGAGCTAAGTCCTACAATAATAGCAATAGATAGAAGAGAGAGATAGGGACAGGAGGATTATTTAAGTAAATCGTGCCTGAAAAAACTTTTCCCAAACTGTTAAAGGCATAAACATTTCCATGTATTTTGGGAAATCAAAGGTCTCCAGTTGTGGACCTCAGAAGACATTACCAGTATACAATTATATTCAAACTGTCAAAAATAAAAGAAAAAAAAAATTGAAGGCTAATCATAGAAGCAAAAATCATACAAGGCATCTGAAAAATTCAATGTAATAGCTATGGTCAAAACCTTGCTAGGTCAGAAGTGTCTTAATTAGAAAAAATACAAAGCTGAATTGAGTGTGATAGCATTAAAACCTATCTAAAATAAAAGGTTTAAAGGGGAGTACTTAAGCTGAAATGAGAGGATGCTAATTAGTAATGAAAATCCTGCTTAATCTATTTAAAAAATAGAGCGGAATATTCTCAAAATCATTGTGTGAGCCCCAACAACAGTCCTGATAACCCAGAACCAGCAGAAAGAAATATCTGTAATGAATATAGATGATACAAAATCCCTCAATAATAATACAACACTTATTGAACAACCACATCAAAAGATGTATAATGCTATGCAAAAGTGGGATATATCCCTGACATGAAATTTTGATGTAATGACAAAAACACATGTGGCAGCACTGGGGGCATTCCCCAGCACCACCTTAAAAAAGAAAAGAAAAGAAAGAGAAAACTAAATGCACACAATAATCAAGGTATTATCTCAGTACATAAAGAAAAAAAATCAGTGTAACAAAGTGTCAATATCCTTTCTTGATAAAAAATGGTCAACAGCCCTGGTCATGGGCATACCTTCCTGTAACCCCTTGCTATTTTGAGAGGCTAGGGCATAACTATCCATCAAGCTTTAGGCCAGTCTGGGCAACTTAGACTAAGAATCTGCCTCAAAAAATGGGGGTGGATAATGGTTGATTGTAAGCTCAGTGGTATTGTGCTACTAGGTTTCAAAGTCTACAGTACCATTCAAAATGAAAGAAACAAAGAAAGAATGACGACCTCTAAATATTGTGATGATATATAAGGAAATGTCCAATATAATAAAGGACCAAATTGTGAATAGTCTTGTATCATAAGCTCAATGGTGAAAACTGAAAGCTTTTTCTCTGGAGATCACAGGCCAAATCAAGGGTGCCCACTATTGCCGACTTCTGTTTAATACAAGAACTGCAGGTACCTGGAAAGAGCAGTAAGATAAGGAAAAAAGACATAAACCAATGTTCAAATTACAAAACAAAGGAAAGTAACCTTATCATTATTTTCCAGAATGACATGATCCATATATGGGGTAATAGAAAGCCCTAGTCACACACACTCATATGCATGAATACTCACACGCATACGACAAAACATACAGTTATAATGAGTAAATAAATTTATTTAAAGTTGTTGAAGATATAAAGTCATCATTTAAAAATCAATTGCATATGCATTGGAAGACATAATAAGGTTAAAATATTTCTACTCGCTTAAATTGATCGATAGAATCAATTGTGATTTCCTAATAAACTGTCCTATAGGCACTTTTCAAAAAAAATGTAGTAATTTGTGTTTCAATCATGAAAGACCAAAAATAGTGAGAGATATTTCAGAGACATAAAATTAGTTGTATCCATTAGTATTACAAAATTATAGTAATGTAAACAGAAATGATAAGGATGAAAAAAAAAAAAAAAGTGGACAGCAATAAACTATGGTGAACAGAATAGAATACCCCAGAAATAAACTCGTTCATATGCAAGCCCGAATCTTATTGTTGTTTTAGCAAAAAAGCCAAGAACACACAAAGGGAAGAATGGTAATATCTTAAATAAGATGGTGATGGGAAAATTGAATACACATATAAGAGGCAATGAAGTTAAAATTAAAATATTACACCACAAGAACAAATATGTCAAAAAAGTGGTGAAAATCTTTATAAATTAATTGAACTGAGGGAGAACTTCATGTTCAGTGAAAATAATTTACACTCCAATTTTCTCTCTAGTGTGGAAAGCTTTTTAAGGGAAAAAAAAAGAACAACAAAAACAACCACAAAAATATTCCCACAAAAATAGAAGGGCAGATAAAAAAGAGTAGAACACACCCAAGGATGGGGGATTGGAGGAAGAGGAAGGAAAAGAGAGGTACTGGGATAAATTAGAGTGAATTATTTCTATGTGCATGTAATGCACATCACACTGATCCCTTTACTATGGTATAATTATAATTAATGTAGTATTAGTAAAATAGAAAGAAAAAACAAGAAAACAAAAATCTGAAACCATAAAATTTCTAAGAATCAAGCATGAGAAAAAACATATTGACATTGGTTTGGGATAGCATAATTTTTAGGATTTTCATCATAATATAAAATAAAAAAAAAGTTGGACTACATCAAAATTAATTGTTTCTGTATAGCCAAATAAAAAACAAACTGAAAGACAGTGTATAGATGATGGGAAATAATGGACAAAATACAAGGAAACCCATATATCGTGACAAGAAGCTAATATTAGAAAGTATATCAGGAACTCCACAAAGTCAAGTACCAAAAATAAATTAATGAATACACTCATATTTGAATAAAGTGGTAAAAACTTGATTGAATATTCATGTCTTCACAGAAGTGCATAAAAATGATTATTGGGTATATTGAAAAACTGTTCAAATTTCACTAGATTGTCAAGTGTTGCAAATAAAAACTTAATGTGATCTCACTTTCACACCTTTTAAGGATCAGTTGTGTATAAAAAACTTGTTGAGAAATAGAAGAAATTGAAATCTGCGGGCTGGCTTAAATTGGGTATGAGATGGGCCTTACTTACCAATCCCAAACCCCTGGTTCTAACCCTATCTCTCAGCCAACCTACCAAACAACAAAAGTTACTAGAGAAATTGAAACTCCTTCCTCTCACTGTCACAACTGAAAGACTTAAAGTAGTTTCGCGCTGTTTAGAAAACAATGATGGATAGTACGTCTAAAAATTTGAACAGAATTGTCCAAAAGATCCAGCAATCCACACATCTGAGAATTTTTCGCCAATAGAAGACAAAATTAGGATATATGTGGATAAAGGAGCTGCTAGCAATTTCTGTGGTTAATTTCAGGATTAGTCCATAATAGTCCAAAAAGAGGAAACAATTTAAATGCCCATTAATGAATGGACAAAGAAAACATGGCATATACCCTACAAATACAAGTTGAAGATAGTTTGGGCAATAACAAATGGGGACATGGGACCTTGTTGACAACAATGGATGAACGTGAAAGACATTAATGCTAAGCAAAATATGATAATCACCAGTAAGATAAATTAATGCATGACTCCACCTAGATGCCGTAGTCTCTAAACATATTCAAAATATGAATGGAAATAAAAGAGTGGAATGGCAATTACAGAGGCTGAGAAGGGAAACGTGGAGTATTTTCATGCAAGGGACAGTAAATTTTAGGATTTTAATGGTCTCTTAAAATTAATTTAGAAGTATTAGTTCTCTCAGATTTTTGGAAGGGTTTTCAGAGTAACTTAAGAATAAAAGTTCTTAGGGAACCTCTTGGACCCAACCCAGCAAGAAGCCAATCTCCTCTCCCATCGTGCATGCCCCATGATGCTTCTCTCTGCCTGTTGTGGTGGTTCATGGCCCCTTGCAGGTGGAGAAGCTGTTGCCTGAGACCCTACAACCCCTTGACCAAGCGTCCTTCATTCTCTGATAGCAGCCCCCTCCCATGCTGGGCTGTCGAGGTTTGCAAACCAGCTTTTGAACTAAAGTCAACTGTGGAGCTCCACTGACAGCTCTGGATAGTTTAAGAAACTTGGTTCCGGTTACTATAACAAAAGCACAAAGGTGGCCTTGAACACTCAGAGACACCCCTAAAGCCTAGCCAACAACATCTGTGCAAGTATCTTCAAAGAAAAAACCACTCATGAAGACCATCAGACACAACAACCTGGTGAGACCTACCACCTTGGTTAGCTAAGGAAGAGTTAAATTACATCATCACAGAGTACATGGCCAATGTGCATGTTTGATTGGTATTTCCTTAAGAAGATGATGGATAAAGTGCTAGCTACTGAAGCTCATCAACTTTCTGCTCAGTATTAAACCTAGGAGTTTCCCATTTGTTTTCCTTTGGAATCACATGCATCCTCCAACGCTTATTTTAATAGCACAGGCAGATACCCAGAAAGAGAGCAATGACCTGGTACATCCAGGAAAATGCATATTTTGGAATGATCCCAGCTATCTGATTTATAATAGTTTCATCGTGTCTCTAATCAATGTCAGTAATTGACTTTGTTTTACCACCTCAATGTTGCAGGGATGGTCATGTATCATACAATCCAATATATGAAGCAAAAATTTATTGTACACTCTGAGAAGTGTTTGTCTTTAACAGTCCTGTTGGGACTCATGTCCTGCCAAGGGGGATGGACTTTGCTGCTTACCACGCCGAAGTTAGAACCGGGTCTAAGCAAAGGGGTGTGGAAATGACGTAGCGTGAGAGACTAAATGCCACTGCTGGCTGATTTGGTTAGTTCTAGGCCTATTTAAGTTCAGCACACCTTGCCAATAAAATTTGATTTCTGGATTACTCACTTGCATACAAAACTCCCTGAGTGTGGCGTGGTATCTGCCCAGCAGGCGATGGGAGACACTCAAGCTAATTTATGTCCTTAAGCCCCTCCTCGCCGGGTAACTTGTTTTTCTTTCTGCGGGCCAGAAAGAAAACCCCCTTTATGCCCAAAGGGGGTAGCATCGGTGAGCTAACACGGTTAGAGACGCACACAGCATCTCTTCCTCTGGCAAAAATACCCACTAATATGGGCAATGCATTTAACATATAGAAAATCTGAAGACCCAGCCCTCGAGGCATGGCTGATTATTTTAATAAAAGCCAAGGTCTCCAAATACTGATAAGCCAAGCGAAAATGATTTTGTGAATTTACGTTAATACGGGCCGGCACTCTGGCTCCCAAAGTCTGATTTTTTTTTTTTTTAAATGTTTATTTATTTGCCATTAGTTGTACACAATGCCTTTTAATTTTACGTGGTTGCTGAGGAATCTACACCCGAGCCGCGCACCGAGCTAGGCGACCGCTCTACCGCTGAGCCACAATCCCAGTCCCATCCAAAGTCTGATTTAATCATTGGAAACGTGGGACAAGGAAAACAAATTTTAAGAGACAGATGAAATTGAATATGGAGAAGTCCCCGCCTCCGGGAGTTTATCCAGTGTTATTCCGCCTCTAAAAGCATGCACGCTCTTACAAAAAACAAAAAGATCTAATCTTTCCTGGTCCGACGAATTAAACAGCCCCTCCCGTCCTCAATTTAGAGAAATCTAACCAATCCCTAAAAACAAAGAAATCTCGCTCTGGGGAATTAAAAAAATTACAGCCCCTTCCTTAGAGAGCACTAAAAAATTCCATTAGACCAAAGGCCACCGGCACATGGCTCACCACGCTGTGAGCGAGATCCAACATTTTATAAGCCCACCCCCTGTTGGAGCCTTCTGCAACCACCGCTATACCAAGAGGCGCTAGAGCGCCCTCTAAATGGGCTTCTTCACCTTTAATGACATTTCCATTTAATTTAAATCCGCAGAGCAGACATACCTCAAATTTAGTACCCCTGAATACTCAAGATTAAAAGAATTAAAAAAGGCTATAGCGACAGATTGTCCAAACTCGCCATGGGCAGAATGCATGTACAAAAATCTCACTCATCTCGCCTGTAACGAGTAGAGATAGGAAAGATCTAACCAAAGCTGTGCCCCAGGACCTTTATATTCCCTAAAATGTGTATCATATTTTTCTGATAAATGCCATATGCAGGCTGAGAGGAATCAAACTGCAAATCCTCCCCATACCAATAACCTTTGGATGCTATCAGAAACTAGTGCCCAATATGCCACAAGAATTACACAAGCAACAATACCCAGCTCTGTACCGAGAAACAGATGCGAACCTTAGGGTCTGGAAACATGAATGAAGCTAGAGAAGACCCACAGAGCCTCCTATAGCTGGAATCACTCAAAAAAGTCAAATGAGGATCTAGCCACATTTATGAGAGAGTAGAAAAAAGCCTTTAAAGGAATTTCCACCTGATCGAATGAGGGGACCACTTTTCCAAATGTAAGTTTGTGAAGGATTGACCGCAGATCACAAACTGTGCCTGTGCTGGGTTAAAAGATAGACTTAAGGGGAATAGATTATTGCCACAAAGACGTGAGTTATCGACAACTCACCGTCTCAGAATATTGACCACTGCCTTAATGCCCACGACAGAGGTATTAACAACAATTTTAAATGGAAAAGAAACCTGTTTTAAGTGTGGACGACAAGGCCATTTTAAAAAAGAACTGCCCCCAAAGGCCATTGGTCACCGCCTCCAAAAATGCACCCCCTGTCCAAACTCAAAGTCAAGCTGCCCCTAGAACACATTTGTCCTAAGGTGTAAAAGAGGATATCATTGAAAAAAGATTACAGGTCCTAAATTTGATTATTCAGGGGAAAACCTTAAACTCCTGAGGGGTGCAGCACCCGCCCAGTTACACCAAAGAGTTTCCCGCTCTCACAGTCCCCCATCAGGTCCCAATGACAGTTTTCCTATTGTTCCAGGGATTAAACCCAAGATGGATATTTATAAATCGAAAAGAAATTTTGTTTGCCCAATTGATACTGGGGCAGATCATACTATACTAAGGAAGGAAGTGAATCCACCCCAAATGGGAACAATTCCAGGGCCCAGATTAGCTGGAATAGGTAGAAAAACACCACTCAAGAAGAGACCAAAAATTGGCTTAAATAGAAAGATATATAAGGAAATCAAGGAAAAGTTTCATCCCCTTGTGTCTTTTGGATAAACCTCTAATTTATTATGTCAAGACAGTCCTAGAAAAAGCTGAGGCTACATTACTACAGACCCATAGAGAGAGCTTCAAAATGATACAGGGGAGAAAAACTGTCCAATCATCAAATAGGGTTTCACCCCCAGTCCTAAGGGCCACTGCTCCCCAATTTCCTGCCATTCAATGGCGGAGATGGCCCCCCATCTGAGTCGAGCATGTGGCCCCTTCCTACTGAAAAACAACCATTTAGAGGGCAATTGTCCAGAGAACAGTTACCTAGGACGACATTAGTAAAACCTTCTCATAGCCCACGGAACCAGTCCCAGTTTCTGGTATAACAAAAGGCCACAGGGAAATGAAGATGTTACAAGACCTCAGAAAAATAATGATAAGATATTCCTTGTTGCACACCTCTGCATGGCCTCCCCAAGAAATCCCTTTCTATCTCAAAAGATTAACCTTTATGTTATTGATATTAAAGATTGTTATTTTTTCATACCCTTTTCATCCAGATGATTATGAAAAAATTAGCATTCTTGGTCCCCCTCAGTCAAATTTCAGAAACCAGATGAGCGATATCAATGGATAGTTTTCCTCCCACAAGGTATGGTTAACAGCCCATGCGTTTTTGTCCAATATTATGTTTCATGATCTTTGTCACCATTAATGAAAAAATCACAGCTCACCCTATAAGATTATATGATGGATGACAATCACCTGTGAGCATGCTGATGTCCCCCAACGAACACAACTCAGGCACTACCTAACCCTTTGAGAGCTCTTGAGAAAAAGGAGGTTTAAAAACCAAAAAACAAAATATAATCCAATGATAAGATACAAACTATTCCTCCCCTTTAAAGTATTGGGACAAAACTTAGCCCTAGACTCGTTTGTCCTCCTCAAACCTCAACTAGTCATTCAATAAATCTTACTCTCCTTGGCAGAGTTAAAAAGCTATCAAGGAGAGCTAAACTGTTAAAGACTCATGCTTTCCCATGCTCTACTGAGAATTCATTAGCGTCTCTTTGAGTTGCTATGGGAAAATCCCCCCTCCTGATCGGTGATTTTTACTAGAAAAAAAGTCATCTGTCATATTACAAAAAGTCCAAGATGCCCAATTCATCACAATTGAACTCGATTACCAACCAAGCAAACCTCTACATCTGTGGATTTTCTCAGGTGCTAAGCTTTTTACAGCTATGCTTTCACCCAGATGGAAAATCCCATAGAGTAGAACATTACACCTCTTGGACGAGCACCACTCGAGTTATCCCAATTAGATCAATTAGCAGATCTTATAATTAAAAGGGAGAGTGATACAACAATTGAGGCATAATTGAAAAGACCCAGATATTTTAACAATTCCTTACAGTTTGTCAGACTTTAAATGGATACAGAGAAACAACCCTAGAGTGCTCCTAATGCTTTAGAAAGGATTCCTAAGAAAATATTGGCTTGTCATTATGGGTCAACCAAATGGACCCTCTTTCTTTTTCACCAAACTGGAAGTGGACCTCCCCCCCATTCCTGTTTTAACATCAAGCCACTCCCCAAGGCAAGTAAATGTCTTCACAGATGGAGGAAAAAAGAAGGGGTCAGCATTATAGTATTTCACCCATTCCACAGGCCAAAAGGACACAATACTTTGAAGCATTACTGGTTCTCTGCTCAATTTAAAGAATTATATGCTGTTGGCATAGCCTTGACCCTGTCCAAGAGCCTATGAATCTTTTCTCAGATAGTTTAATATGTAATTAACTATTACCTACTCTAAATGCCTCATATATAAAGATAGATAATAATCCTATCACCCCTCGATTATTCAGTTTCACACCCGTATAAAGGGCGTATTGACCCTGTTGTTCCACCAACATCTAGGGTACCATCAAGGCTTATCTGGGCCGCCTCATCTGAAGGGAAATCGGAGCCGCTGACCGTTTGCCACCACAGTAGTATTAACAGTTACAGTCACCAATCAATACAAGACCTTCAGTTAGCCCTAGAGGTCTTCACTGACCCTACTCATATAAATTGGTGAGATGGACTAACATAATAAATTTCCTTTAGTTCCTATAAAGATTTAAAAAAGATTGTAAAAACATGTAAAGTCCCTGTTTGCCCTCTTACAAGACCCAACTCTCCAGTCCCCTGGGGTAAATCCCAGAGCCTACGGCCCAACGCAGTCTGGCAAACTGATGTAACCCATATGTGCCATTTGGAAAATGAAATATATATTTATGTCCATAATACTTATTCACATCAATGCTTTTTGGGCCATGGCACAACTCTAGAGAAAGGCTAAGATGCTGAAATGTCACTTTTTACAATGCTTTGCAATTCTAAGATTGCCAAACATGTTAAAAACCGATAATGACCCCTGTATTTTGTGAGCAAATCATTACAAAAGTTTCTTCCAAACTTGACATATTAAGCATACCACAGGATCCCATATAACCCAAAAGTACAAGCCATCATAGATATACATAATTAACACCCAAAAATACCAATACTAAAACAAAATGGGGGAAGCAACCCACCAAGACCAGTTTGAAAACAGCTATGCTTACTTTAAATTTTTAAATTTTCCAAATAACAGCAGCCTCTGACTGTGTTTTCAAAGACACGGGTCTAACCAAACGCCTTATGTAAAAGTTATGGCTCCGATGAAAGATCCATTAACTGGAGTCTGGAATAGGTCCTGATCCGTTAATAAGTTGCTGGTCAGAGGTATGGACGTGTCTTCCCCATGGGAGAACAAAACCCTATAGTGGGTGCTTACCAGAGATCTCAAATCTGCAATCCGACCAAAATGACTTACCCCATGAAGCACAAGCTCTTGAGAGTCTCCTTTCTTTTTCCACATAAATGAAAACACCGTGACAAAGCACTGTCCCTGCGGTGATTAAACTTCCATCAGACATCCATTCCAAAATTCATCAAAAACACTGTCTTGTACTCCTTCTTTGGTCAGTATCTCAACCTCTGTGATGAAGAGAAGAGGACTGGGCCATTCCTAGGTGACAATTATCTGGACTTTTATGCTAAGATTACTTCCCTTGGACTCTGAGAGATAGCAACTATATCTTAAGACAATTTTCTGGTACTTTGTGCTGGAGAACGGCTACCTTCGGACTCTAAGAGAAGAGTCCCCATTCCTGTGGACAATTTGTCCTGCACTTTATGCAAAAGACTTCCTTTAAACTAAGCTAAATAGATGGACTTTCTTCTCCTTTGATAAAATCCCTGCTAAATCGGATGGACTTTTCTCCCCTTGGTGAAATCCGTGATTGTCATTGTCTTTGTGTGCACCTTTAGCCCTATAGAACTAGCCAATTGATACAGCTGGGGGTCCCTGGCTGACACGCTGAGCTACTAGCCCTACAGGCTTGGCCACGGTCCTTAACAGATGCAGAGGTTTGCCATCCAGTCAAGCCTTCCCAAACAGTGACTGTCATGTCCCCGTGTTGCTACCCCTTGGCCACTTGCTGGCCCTAGGTATGTCCACATGTCTATAGAGTATGTAATCTACCTGGTACCAAGAAACCGGGAGGAAACAAACTCACCGGAGGCAGAGTTAAGCTTATTAACTTGACTTTTACTTCTACTTTTCTAGAAGCATAGAGAGGGAAAGAAAGATTTATTAGAGAAGAAAGATTAAAGATTAGCAGCTTCTTTCTCTCTCTTCTTTTCTCCTTCTTCTTTCTCTGTCTTCTGTCTACCACAGGAGTCTCGGCCTAACTCTGACCAGTCCATTACTTCTTCTATCTGTTTCTCTTCTGTCTTCTAACTGGTTTCTCTTCTGTAACCCGCTCCATGCCTACGTTCTTGCCCATCTCTGATACTCTGACCGAACCTAGATGACGCCCGGCTAGACTGAATTCTCTGTTCTCCTAACTCGGACACCGCTTCACCCGGGATTATATACCTTCAGGTTTGGCGGTGCCTACAGGTGATCACATACATATCAGGTTGAACCCATTCGGCCTCCAGCTAGCACAACTGCCCTTCCTAATTAGGCTCTTCAGAGTGATAGTCAACTAAACGGGTTAACATTTTTCCCAGAGAGGAGAATTCAACCTAGACAAGGCACACTCTCAAATAATTGAGTTGGACACCCTACAAGATGTGGACAATCCCCATTTTTATAAATGGAGAGACCCCATTTTACAATAACACAAAAAAGGGAATTGTTGGGACTCATGTCTGAGCCAAGGGGGAAGACTTTGGCATGCTTACCACACCCTAGAAGGACCCGGGCTCAGCAAAGGGGTGTGGCTTTGATGTAGCTTGAGAGACCAACTGCCCTGCTTGCTGATTGGTTAGATATTCTAGGCCTATTAAGTTTCATCACCTGGCCCAATAAGAGTTTGAGTTTTTGGATTCTCGTTGCTATACAAAACTCCCTGGGTGTGGCGTGGTTTCACCTGCCCAGCAGGTGGATAGGAGACACGTCAGCTTATTTTTGTCCTTAAGCCCATCCTCTCGGGTAAAGTTGTTTTCTTTCTTGGCGGGCAGGAACAGAGAAAACCCCCTTAAGGGCCCTAAAAGTGGGGAAGCTTAGAACTGCGCCCCATTCATAACCAGCATCCCCGGCACAGTCTTCATTTTTTTTTAATTTTTATTGGTTCTTTAAAATTATACATAATAGTGGTATTTATTATGTCATTATTCTGCATTGCACATAACATAATTTGCTCAATCTCCTCCCAGTACTACTTCCTTTCTCAATCCCCCAATCCACCTTACTCTACTGATCTCCTTTTAATATTATTATACTTAATTTAGCACATTATCATTATATATATGAGCAGGATCATTGTGGGTATATTTGATATAAACATGTCAAAAAAATTGTCCCTTTGTTCCTCAGTACTCCATCCTTAAAACCCTGTTCTCCTACTTCTGCTTAATCATCTTCCTCTGTACTGTTTATCTCTGTTCTACTTATCATGTGGGTCTCCCCTTTTTTTATATTCCTTATTCTCTTTTCAGCTTTCACATATGAGAGAAATATTATCCCTTGCTTTTCAGGTCTGGCTTTTTTCACTTGTGCATAATGTTCTTATCTTAGTTTCAATTGGTTTTATCAGCAAATGACATAATTTCATTCTTCCATAGGGCTGAGTAAAACTCCATCATGTATCTACACCACATTTTTCTTTCTTACCCATTCATCTGTTGAGGACATCCTAGTTTGAATACATGACTTGGCTACGTGAAGTGAGTTCCTATAAACATTAAGAAAAAAAAAAAATACATGTAAGCACTAAACTAGCCATTTTAAGTCCCTTTGGATAAATACCAC
Organism: Tamias sibiricus; assembly: GCA_025594165.1. NCBI lineage: Eukaryota > Metazoa > Chordata > Mammalia > Rodentia > Sciuridae > Tamias > Tamias sibiricus. The sequence continues at coordinate 44,774 of JAKELJ010000100.1, read as the reverse complement.
ATACTATTTATTGAGTCTATTATGCTTGATTACCTCTTTAATTTTAGTGTCCTATAATATTCTTTCCTTAATCCATTTTTTCCTGACCCTCTTTCATTTGGGCAACTGTTTAGGCCTTCTTGAAGATGAATCATGGAATGAAATGAGCACACAGGGAAAGTATTTTCAATCTGCTATGATTAGAATGCATACTCGAAATATTGTAGACAAAGTTGGATCAAATTCAAGCGATCCTGGAGTAGAATTTGGGTGTTCGAGCTCTGCTGTCAATAAAATAGCTGAACCACTTTCCAAAAACAACAACAAAAATAGTAACAAAATTAAAGAAAAACAATAAAAATAATTAAATTGTGCATTATAAAAGTGAAATATATGTTATGTTGTGTGTGTGTGTGCGCACGCATGTGCACACATGTGTGTGCATATCTATGGGTGAGGGGAGTCACACACGAGAGCACTTAGTTCAAAGTTACTATGTCTGATAATTTTATTTTGTATGAAAAGTTATATTCCCCTGTTATATTTGTTTCTAGACATAATTTCCTCTCTCTCATGCTCAAACTTGTATATAGGAAAGGAATCATTTGAGTGACTTTGAGACAAAGTTATCTTTAAAATGAATCCTAAGTCACAAATATTGATTCTGAACAGTTTTGCCTGATAGTGGTTTGGAGTACAAATGCATGGTTATCTCAAAAATGAATTATAGAGGAAAAAAACAGCAGTTCTCATCTTTGTTATGAATTGAGTGGACAAACTAAACCAGGTCAATTCAAGCCCCAAAGCTTACTTTGTGAAGTTTATAGAGTCCTTTCACCTTGCCATGCTGCCTCATCAGGTACCATCAATGTATCCAAGAAATGTATGTTATCACTAGTTTTGTTTACAGTTTAGAACAGTGTTGACCTACTTACTTTTCAATACCAAGATAAAATATCCTGTGTTTTCTGACAGACAATGGTGGTGTCAGAGGAATGGATATTTTTCTCACTGAATTTCAGTTTTTCCTTTCTTATAGTCTCAAGTTTCTGGAAAGTCAGTCTTTTAATAAGAGGGAAATGGTCAAATGGGTGATTTTTAATTGACTTAAAGTCAGAACTAAAGTTACCAAGAAAGAAAATTTGAATAAAAAATAAGCAAAACAAAAGAGCTACCTTGGAAATATAAAAATATAAAAATATACTTGTTTTTTATAGTACCTTTTGTGTCATATAATAATTCAAATACACATCCCAAGCAATTCTGCTTAAAAATCTGCCTTAATTATTAATCTTAAGGTAGAATAGTCTCTCTGATATGCAAATTCTGTTGGAGTTTTTTATTTTAGTTATATGTAAGAATTAATAGTAGTATTAAAATCATTAAACTATTATATTTATACACCATTACATATTTTGTATTTAGAAAATTATGTCTAAATATGAAATGTGCATTATATAACTAGTTCTGGGCTTTACTTATTTTTTATAATGATTATTGACATGCATTTCTAATATTACGACTATACATACTTTTATTTTTCCCATTGGGTTTATTCTGGACTTGTTATTTTTTGTACCAATGATTGAAATCACCCAGGATGCTAAAACACTGAGTAACATCCCTAGCTCCTTTTACCATGTTTTTATTTTGAGACAGTGTCTCACTAATTTGCTCAGGGCCTGGCTATTTATTGCAATAAAAAGTGTTGTTTCACTTTAGGTACAAATGATACCTATGAAATACATATGGATATTAGAGTGGCAACTATAGACAGGTAATCAGCTCTGTGAAGGAGGTGTATCACCCAGGCATAACCTGGAAGGGATCATGTTCCCTGAGTCCCTCACCCCGCATTTCCATCTCTCATGTTCCTGGCCACCACGAGGTGAGGTGAGTTGCTCTCTTTGCCATCACCTTCACCCATAATGTCCTGCTCACGTTGAAGCCAGAGCAATGGACTTGGCCTGCCTATGGACTGAGACACTGAGGACTGCGGGAAAACTCTTTTATTTGGTCACAACAATTAATAGCTCAGTAAAATAGCAATTGGCACTAGAAAATGGGGTTATTGTGTAACTAACTGACTATGTGGAATTTGGAAAGAAAAATAGTGTTTATTGGGCTATTCTGGTTAGATGCTCAGGATGACCGAGAATACAGGACTATAAAGATCAGGTTTATGAGGTTCAGGAGGAAATGAGGGACTCTTTTGGGAGTGGACTAATAGCCATTCTTGTTAAATTTTGGCAAAGAACTTGTGTACATTTTGACCATGTCCTGAGACTTTTATGAGGCTGAATTTTAAAGTGATAGACTAATAAATGTTGATGAAAATAAAAAGTCAGCAAAACATTTCAATCAATGGCCAAAGGGTCTTTTTTTGATTGTTGTTGTTGTTGTTTGTTTGTTTGTGAATGTTTTAGGCAAGGTTGACTCTGATTAATTTGAGGCAGAGAGCAGAGATGATGTATTCTTAACTATTTTCAGGTTTGATAGGAAAATTCTTCAAAACAAGTGTCAAAACAAGATGTACTTTTGTAATGGTTAATCTGAATTCTTAATTCTATTGGATTAAGAAATGTCTAAGACTAAAATTTTTTTCTGGGTATCTCTCATTGATGGTTTTCTAGGAATGAATAGATGTGAGACAGTTGAAGTGGTTCCACCCACCCTAGTATAGGCAGCACCTTTCAATGGTTTGGAGGCTTGGATGGAACAAAAATTAGATAGAACAAGGAAGCAGCAGCAGATTAAGCTCACAAGCTGGATTCTTCTTGAATGGGTTCTTGATTGATGCTTTAATTGCCTGAGGACATCTGGAACTCAGGCTTCCCTTACTCTTTTATGCATTCTCTGCCCAGTGATTCTCCAGGAGTTTCTTAGGCTTTTGGACCAGACTGAGGTATAATCATTAATCATTCTTTTCTGAAACTCAGCTTCTTGATGAGCCAGCTACTTGTTGCTCTAGTTATGACAGTTTACAGTACAGCCTTTTTGGGACTATGCAGCTTCTGGTTCTGTAAAACAAGCTAATAAATCCCTTTTATATAATTTTATAATCTATATATATATACATGTATACTGTGTGTGTATATATGTGTATGTGTAATATATATATGTATTTACAGGTTATAACTATTATATATCTCTGTGGTTCTCTTCCTCTAGAAAAACCCTCAACAATACACTGCTAAATAAATTACAGCACTAAAAAGATGCTTAGTACTTTGAAAAAATAAGACGATAGGAAAGATAGTTGAAGAGCCACCCGGGTAGGAGCTATACAACACTCTATTATAGGTCAGGATGTAGAAGGGGAAATCCTTTTTTAATTTTAAATTAATAAAAATATTGGGGAGGGACATGCCTGGGATTAAACTCAGAAGACACCTGACCACTCAGCCAACATACCCAGCCCTGTTTTGTATTTTATTTTAGAGAATAAGGTCTCAGGGAGTTGCTTGCACCATCACTTTTGCTAAGGCTGGCTTTGAACTTGATAGCCAATCTGCCCAGGCTCTGAGCTGCTGGGATTACAGGTGTGTGTCAAGGGTTGCTGGTAGAAAAATTCCTTTGATAAGAGATTACAGAGCACTCTACTTACAAAGGGGGTCCTAGAAAGTAGTTTCACAGACACCTAGGGCATTCAGAGGCCCCTGCATTCATGTTCCATGGTATACCAAGTTTTTTGTAAGTTGATCCACACCCACAACTTGGCAACATCTACATGGTTTCATGGTCTGTGGTCATGGATAGCTTTCTTACAAGATTTTTAAGGAAGGCATTAGAGGACTAGACAAAGGGTCAGAGTTAGAGTCCCTGGGGACTACCCTTGGTGGGTGTGGATGAGGTGAAATGTGAAGGTGAATCAAGTAGAGTTGGATACAAAGAAATAATAATTACCCTGTAATGTGGACTGTCTGTCAAGAAAAGGATGTTAATATGGGGAGAGCAAGTTTTTTTTCCCCTTTCTTTTATTCTAAGTTGTTATATTGCGACAGCAGAATGCATTATAATTTTTAGTACACTTACAGAGCACATTTTTACATATCTCTGGTTGGAGAGCTAGGTTTAAAAGAGAGACTGTGTTAGTTACTCCTGCAGGACCACATGAACCACCTGTCCCAAGCCCATGGGAAAAAACACCTCAATGTGGGTGGTATTCCTATGCTATATGAGCGGTAACAGAAACAGTTTGCTCATCGTGTTTAGGGTCTTGTTTGCCCCATCTCCATTTCAACTATGCCCCTATTCCTCATTTCTGGAAAAAGAATGCTTTTCTGTGCTACTTAAAATTGGATACAAGTAACATGCTAGCTTTACTTTTTACAAGGACACAGTAAGAAATTGACCTTAAGTCTCAGAGGAGAATTTAGACTTGGACTTGTTATGAAGCAATGCTGAAAAATTGTTTACTACTAATGGAACACTTGAGATGACCTAAACTGATTTCTGCATGTAAAATGGACAGACCTTTGGAAGCCATGGCAAGATAAAATGATTTGGATATAAAGGAATTGCTCAAAATTCCTGAATTAATGCAGGAACGTTCAGCAGGTCAAATGATTAGATTATGAAGCTCAACTTAATTGGTACACTTCCGTTTAAAAATGGACTGAGTTGGTTAACTTTTATACAGGTGGAGCCTACAGCTGGAGGAGAAGTAACGCACACCTGCATGCCCTGGAAGGGCTCATGTTCCCTGAATCCCTCCCCTCGCCCTCCCTGCTATCCAAACCACCATGAGTGTGAGTTTGTTTTCCTGTCATGCCCTTTCAACGAAGATGTCCTGCCTTCATCCTGGACCCACAGAAATGGCCTGGGCCAACTATGGACTGAGACCCACTCTGAAACCATGATCCCCAAATAAACTTTTCCTTTGTTTCTAAGTGTAGTTCTGTTGGGTAATTTTAGTCATAGCCTTGTGAAAACCTGACAAAAGCAAATGCTCCATAGAGGGCATGAATTCCATTGTTTGAGGATGAGTCCAATCCCATAATTCTTCTATGGTAAATGGAGATTCCTGAACCCAATCATCAAGAAACAAATAAATACTACTAATAAGTGAAAGAAATATAGCACCTATTATGAAAAATCTCTCTTATGAAGGAGAAGGATCTTGTTGTTTGGGACAGAAAATGATTGATGCAACCAAATTTTATTAAACACCAGTTTAAAAGTATCAGAAATTATGGAGTTTTGTAATCTTCTAAGAAAAAACTTGATAAAAACAGTATAAATCCAGAAGAAAAAATTTAAAAGACTCAGTTCAACCCCGTATGCAAATGGCACACATTTCTTACAGGACTATTAAAAAACATGGATGGCTTTCAGGAGCATAGCCCTGGTGTTTTTCCCAGGAAATCTCTCTATTCTCTTAAATAAAATTTTGGTCTCTATTACCAGCCATTCTTTCTATTCTATTTTATGCTTCCTTATGCAGTTTATTTTCTCTTGACAAGCGCTTCAAGACTTCCTCAAACCTTCCAAAAGAGTTTAACCTCCCATAATTGATCGTTAAGTATATAGTAAAAAACGTCAATAACTATCCAAGGGGACTTTGCTTCCTGATTGTTAAGACTTTTTTTCTCTAGATCATTAGATTTTAAGAATGATAACTCATGCATTGGGCTGTTAACTAGGATTTATGAAATTTATCCTGATTGTATGATTGAATACAACCTCCCCTTTTTCTGAAAGGATTGTTTTGACAAATCTTATTTGGAGAGGTTACTTGCTTAAGTAGAGCTTTGAGATCTGTGCCTATATTTTTCTTTGTTTTCCAGTCCAAATGATTGTACTTATTTTACTCTTGAGAGTTTTGAGTCCTGTCCCTTCCATCTGAAAGATTTGTGGAGTACAGACTTTGACCCACTATACCAAAATACATGGAGTGAACAAATGGAAACATGTAATGCAAAACTTCCCAAATGTCAACTAAATTCTGCCATCACTTGTTAGTTGCTAGAGCTGCAGGCCACTCCTCCCTACAAGCATAATGAAAACGGGCATAGAGGAAGACCTGGCCCCATAGTGTCAGCTGCAATAGGAAGCAACCAAACCAAGTAAATATCCTGGTTGTGTATTGAAGGCTTTTCCACTCATACACCACCTCCTTCCTGCCTCTCTGTAAAACACAGTGAGCACCACTTGAATTCCTTAGACTGGGTACCAGAACATAAATGACCTATAATGTAAAAAACTGGTTTACATGTTTCTTATTTAGCCCCATGACTGCTCTTTATTTGGGGGTAACCCCAGGTGAATGCTACTGTTTGTTAACAATACTCAACATTAGAAGTGGTAGTATTACATGCCTGTAGATCCCCATACCAGCACTATGGAGCTGAGACAGAGAATCTCAAGTTTCCAAAGCCAAGCCTCAGCAATGGTAAGGTAAATAAAACACAAAATAGGGCCTGGGGAAGTGTCTCAGTGGTCGAGTGGCCCCTGAGTTCCAATCCCCAGAGTTACTGAAAGAAAGATTAGAAAAAAAAAAAAGAAAAGAAAGAAAGAAAGAAGGAAGGGAGGAAGGAAAGAAGGAAATAAGGAAGGAAGGATAGGAGTGGATGGAGGAAGGGGCCTAAATGTTGACTGATAGAGAGATTAGTCCCTAGAAATATTTGGTACTAGAAAGTTTCTCCTTATCTATTACTTCGAAAAATATTTATATAGGGCCTTATAAAATGAGGTTTTCACAAGTAAATAATGATTTGTGTATAAATAATACCAAAGTAAGTAGAGAGAAATAAACACGATCTGCTAGAACATAACCACTTTATAATTTAATAAATACAAACAGCAAGTTGATAAGAATTGGGAATGTGCCTTTCCAAAGTTCAAATTTTGAGATATATTCAGAAACAAAGTATTTATTAAGGCAATTGCCTCTAAATACAAATGATGATCGCAGAGAGATGTGAATTTATGGGGACCAAACCTTCATGCAAGAACAAAAGGGAACTATTTATTCTCTAATTATAGATAATAAATAAAATACAAAATTAGTTTGAAGAATGGATTGCTCAACAATTCTTATTCCGTCACAATCTATTTATTGTATTTCCCTTCATATAAATAATATCTAGAAAGACTAAAAAATAAATAATAAAAAAGTCCTCTTAGGAAAACAACAAATTAGTCTTTTAAAAAACATTACATATCTACACAACTGGTAAATCCCGATGCACCTCAGGAGGCTGATGGCAGGATGATCAGGAGTTCAACTCCAACCTTATCAGGTTTAGGTCAAAGCCCTAAGCAACTTAGTGACAACCCTGCCTCTAAAAAATAAAAATAAAATAAAAAGGGGTGGAATGTGACACAGGAGTTAAGCATATACTAGGCAATAATTAATCCTTAGACTCCTTTTAATAAAACTATGGCCAGAAGGAAAGAAGAGTAAATCTAAATAAAAATTAGATATAAAATACTCTGAAAATCATGTAGAATGATGATAATTTAGGGAGCTATCTTTTGTAACTGTTTTTTTTAGCAATGGGCGTACTAAGCATTTTTTCAAAGGACCCCATTGATAGTAAGTGTAATTTAAAATAATGACAAAGATAGTGGGATCTATTTGTTCTTAAGAATATGTTACAAGTACTTTAGACAACAAATATAATGCAATTGTGTTTATACAGGATTTAAAAATGATATGGGTCATTGAAAAATAACTTTTGTAGTCAATAGTTTCTCCCTTTTCTTTTTGTAAGGGTTCCAACCCCACAACTGAAATCCACCTGGAGTGGCTCTTTCGAATTGAAGACACACCATTTTTTTTTTTCAGAAAAGAAAATGAAGAAAACAATTAATATATAGTTAAAAGCTGACCATAAGTTTATTTTCAGGAACTCATAACTTAAAAAGCAATAATACCTATAACAATCAAAGCAACACTTGCAAAGAAGCCATAAAATGATGGAAAATACAATAGAAAAGAAAGTAACACATACACTTCACAAACTAGTGAAAAAACTATTCAACTGATTAATTCAATATGTAACACAAAACAAGTGCCTAAACTAGTTTCGCATACTGAAGAATGGAAGTAAAAGCACAAATGACCAGTGATTATAGGGAAAATATGATAAACCCTCAAGAAATCATTCAGAAAAATTAAAAGTAACAATGACACAAAACTTTAAAAATATCAGAGGAAAAAAATATAAAGTCAACTAAACATCACAAACACTGCTTTGTGATTTTGTAGAACTATAAATTCTCATAGTTAGTCAGTGGAAATTTTAAAGGGTTGTGAATATTTTGGAAGATTATTATGTCAATAATTTATAAATCACAAAATGGTTATTGAGTTGAAGCAAATCCATGGTCTGTAGGTATATATTTTAAAAGAAAATAAAATGGTACTTCCGGCATATTCTTTTGTGTAGCATGAGATGCATCTGGTGTAAATAAAGTTTCATATTGTTTTCTTTCTTTCCTGTTAACAAATATTTTAATCCCTTGCCAACAAGGGAGATTTTAATCTGCAATGTTAAAGGAACTAAATTTCCTTGATGTAGAAGCAACTTGTTTATTTTTGTCAGAAATAAAGTGTTAAAATCAACTAGTCCATATTTGAGATATATTTAGTCATCCAGTTCCCATTCATAATAGATAATGATTTTAATGAATCATACCCCATATAGTTTGAAAATTTCTAATGGAAAGTGGGAAATAGAAACAACAAAATGATATTTACAGGGACATCCAAAACTTATGGGAAATGTACTCAAACAAACCAATAAAAACAAAATTAGGGACTGGGTCTACAGCTCAGTTGTAGAGCACTGTCTCACATGTGTGAGGCCCTGGATTTCGAACCGTCCAGCACCACAATAAAAATAAAACAAAGGTATTGTGTCCACTCAGACAACTAAAAAAATATTTTAAAAAATAAAAAATAAAGTTATCTCCCAAAAAACACAACCACAATCGGCAATTAATAGAAATTATAAGGCCGGGTGCTGTGGGCGCAACGCCTGTAATACCCCAGCACACGGGAGGCTGAGGCAGGAGGATCGCAAGCTTCCACAGCCAGACACAGCAATGGGCAAGCAGGCACTTAGGAAACTCAGGTGAGACCCTGTCTCTTAAATAAAAATACAAAAAAAGGGCTGAGGATGTGACCCAGTGGTCGAGTGCCCCTGAGTGAGGTTCAATTACCGTTATTTGTTGTACCCACAAAAAAAAAAAAAAAAAAAAAGATATTATAAGTATTATAGTAGATTATGCTGAAAATATATGTTTAAAATTTTCCTAAATATTTTCATTAAATATAAATGTGGAATCTTATTCAGATCAATGGGAATAACATAGAGCAAGCCCATTGAATGACATAAAAAGCAATAGCATGAAGAACCAAACAACTGTCTGGTTAAAAAAAGAACTTCCCTAAATAAAAACTAATTGGTATCATGATACGTTATTATCCTGATTTATTTTTTGCAAAATCTATTAGCCCTGAATGTGTGGATATTTATTTTTTGCCTTTTTTTCCTAATTTTTTTTTGCTTCTAAAGTGTAAATTCCAATTAATAGTGTCATAGTAACATTTTAATAACACAGTAGATCCCAAAGCATAATATCTTCACGACAGAAATTTTTGAGAAACGGTAATAAAATTTATATTGATCACTTCTGGCTGAACAATTTATCAATAATTTATATACTGGTTTACCATACAGCGTGTGGACTGAATATAATGGAAGCACAAATTACCAGTGATAATAAGACACTAACCATTCAAATATGCTTTAAAAGGATAAATTTTTTCTTTACTCTTCTCAACTGATCTCTTCTTAATCTATGAATTCTCTTGAGAATTATAATGTGTGGGGGACCAAGTTACACACAACATTTTAATAATCCAAAATGAAACCAAAATCTACCAGGTTAATAAATCACCAACCAATTAATTTATCTATATGAGCAAGCTGATTCAAAGTATGTGTTGAAATGCAAACAGTCCCGAGAGAAAAAGAATAAAAATATTAGAGGATTCACACTATGGTGATTTCAGAACTTACTCCGATATCCTACAGTCATCACAAAAAATGTAAGTATTGGTTGAACAGAATAAATCCATAGATTCAGTGGTATAGAAAGATAGCCCCAGGGGCTGGGTTGTGGCTTAGCAGTAAAGCACTCACTTAGCATGTATAAGCTAGCACTGGGTTTGTATGATTCCTCAGCACCACATAAAAAAATAAATAAATAAAATAACGGTATGGTTTTCTAACTACAAACAAAAACCTATTTAAAAAAAAAAAAAAAGAAAAGGGAAAGAGCTCAGTAATAGATTATGTAACATATATGATTTTTGACCTATATAAATAAATAAATGCATTGCAATGGAAAGTGGGGAAGTACAGACTTTTTCAAAAACAGGGAATGCAAAAACAGTAACATTTACATACAAAATATGGATTAAATCTTGGCAGAGGTGTGGTGCACACACAGGTAATCCCAACCAGCCACTTGGGATTGCTGAAGGTAGGGGAGGAACCTCAGCAAAAGTGATGCACTAAGCCTACTCAGTGAGACCGCTGACTCTAAATAAAATATCAAAATAGGGCAGGGGATGTAACTCAGTGGTCCCCAAGTGTCCCTATCAGTGTTTTCAAAGCTCCTGACACAATATCCCTTCGACAAACAAACAAACAAAACAAAAAAAGAATGAATTTAGAAATGCCCTTACATATTCAAACTCAAAATTTAACTGAATTACTTAACCCATGGATACAAAAGTAAAAATGCAAAGACTTATGCAAACTCGCTAGAGGATAACATAGGAAAGCATATATAGATGATCTTGGATTAGGAGATTATTTCGTAGCTACAAATTACAAATGTTAAGAGTATTAAAATGTTGAATGTTTAGTTCTATTATTTAAATTTGGAAAATTTCTGCTTCTGCAAAACAACACTGTTAAGGGAAGAAGATATGCCCACAAGAATGGAGAAAATCTTTTGCAAACCCCATAATCAGATAAAGGGCTGGTAATAAAATTTAATGGATTACTGAAATTTACTTTTTTATAGATATTTATATATGGTAGAAAGCAAGAATTTAAAATTTCAATAAAAGGAAAACTAAAATTAAACTAGTCTAAAAATTACTAAAAATATAAACAGACATATTCACCAAAGAAGTTATTTGCCAGAAGAGCAATAAACATAAGAAATTGTAATACAACATTTTATATTAGTAACATTGCAAATTATAATAATGAGGTACAAACACATCCTTATTATTATTAGGATATACTTAAGATCTAATCCTCTTATCAAACATCAAGTTGCTGGGCAAAGAAGTAGTAAGAAAAACACACATTCATCACTATTAGTATATAAAAAAAGAAATGTTATTCATTTTGCAACAACAGTTTTGAAACAGTTTCTTAAATACTGAAACATACCCTTACCAATTTGATCCAACCAATCACATAACTTGATATTTATCCAAATGAGTTGATAATTTTTTCCCAATCCCTGAGAAAATTATCACAAAAATTATTTTAAACAGTTATTTTTTTTCCACAATTAAACCAAAACTTTGAAAGCATCCAAAAAATGTCCTTTACTAGTAGGTTTAAAAAAAAAAAATGAATTAACACACTGTGGTCGTGCATATATCGCAGTGAAATAATCATGAACAGAGTAAAATAAAAAATGAGGTTTCAAGCCCCCCAAAATGTGGAGAATGTCAAATCCATGTTGCTAAGGTGAAAGAAAACAAACAGAAAAAGTGTACAGTATTATTTTATTCTAAAATATCTAATTTCTCCAAGACAGTTAAAGCTTATGAATAAACATTTTATGAAAGTTAAGGGGAGGTAATGAGAAGATAAGTAGATGGAGCCTTGGAAAAGTGTTTAGAAACAGTGAAATTATTTCCATATGATACTGTCATACTGGATTTTTAAGTCACCATTCAGTTGGCTAAAACCCATGAAAATAAACAAAGCAAAGATTGAATCCGGATGTAGAAGGTTTATTAACAATGTAATCTTTATAGGATCATCATTTGCAACCATCTGATAACAACCCTAAGGCAAGATGTTAAATAATAAGAAAAAATGCCAATTGTCCAGGGTTAGGGGCCCAAAGCTGTCAGAGGGTATAATGGAAACCTATATTTTTCTCTAGTTTTAAATCTTGCCGCCCAAAAATTAAAGGTTAATAATTTGTACAGTACTATCTATCAAGTCAATGATGTCAAGTTTTTTCTCCCTTAAATGAAAACAGTTGTCCCTTATATCAATCACCCTAAGGAAAATACTGTCTATCATCTATATTTGAAAAAAGCAATAAATATCTCTTTCCTCAAAATGTAATATTGGGAATAGTGGGAGGAGGAATTACAAGAAATGCAAACTTTTTTTTCCATGTAGAAAATGGTAAAAGATTCTGATGTACCTAAATCTGATAGTAAGTGGTAATTCCCACAGATTTGAAGCAGGTGAAGATTTAACTACCTTAGACCAGGAGAGCTATCTCATTAGCCTGGATCATTGATAACTTTGATCTCCATATATTAATTCCTGCAAGCCCTCATTTAAATTCCAATAATCTAGTTGAAACTACTATCCCAAAGCTATAAGAGTATTTTTTTTTTTTTACTATTTTCTTTTCTAGTGTGGGGTGGGGGGGGGGCAGGTACTATATGATTGAACGCCGGGGCATTCCAACCATTGAGCCACAACCCCAGCCTTATATTTAATATTTTTATTTAGAGACAGGGTCCTCACTGAGGTACCTTAGCACCTTGCTTGTTGGCTGAGGCTGGGCTTTTGAACACGCTATGACTTATATGCATATGCCAACCACGCCTGGACCTGTTATCTTCTATCCTTAAAGTGAATCCAATGATTTTCCTTTCCATTAAAAGATAATCCATAATAAATTTATGTTGTATATTCGTCAATTTTAAGCAATGCATTTAAATATATAATGTGCTTTTAAAATGCACTGACAAGAATCAGTTCAATAATTTTTATTCCTAGAAAACCAGAAAAAAAAAAACTACCCAATTACTTATAATGAGCCAAAATAAAAAAGAAATTCACTGGTATCACAATACGTAAGGACAATTAAATATTTAACTGCATAACATGTGTTTCTCTTTGCATGTGTAATTATTTTTTTCTGATTTTTTTTGGTAGTTCTTATATGGACAGAAATGCCTTTTTTTAATTTATTTATTTTTAATATGTTGCTAAATGAATTCCAACCCAGTGCCTCACATGTGCTAGGAAAATGCATTGCCACTGAGTTAACAGCCCCAGCCTCTAATATAATAATTCTGGATGAAAGTAAATTGCATTTAAAGTACATTGAACCAGTCATCTAATTTTTCTTTTAATGATTTTTTGTTTACCTAACTAGATTAAGCAATCAACTTTAATGGATCACCTGAACAATAAGTAGTGAAAGAGTTTTCTAAATTAGATCTAAGGTGGTAGCAAACTGCTCTTCATACAACTTTCCTATTAAACTTCTAACATATTCATCACGGGAAATATGAAACTATGCGTTTTTTTCTATCCCGGATACATTAAAAATAGGAGTTTTACCAAACCTAATATTTGAATTGCTAGTGCCTATTCAATTTCTCATTTATTATAAGATGTCAATTCCCATATATGAGTCCTTACATATTGGAAAAAGGCATGCCCATCATGCCAGAAGACTAATTGAGTTCTCAAGGGGCCCTAGAGCACAAATTACTGCTCTCTGCAACTAAGTGCTTGACTTCATCTATTTCTTAGTTTCTTCCCTCATGATCTTCATCAACAGTTGTTCCAAACATGTGACCTGTGCCGAACACTGTATTGCCAATTTTCCCTGGAACATAATTTCATGCTTCCATTGTTCCCATATAGATACTAAATTATCTCAAAGGGGCTATCCCCTGAAGGACATTTACATAGCAATGGTAAATATGCCACAATTATTATCTTTAGAAAAAATATCCAGAATAACATTTGAATCTAGAAATTTCTGGTAGTCCAGGTTCCCAGCATTACTTGAATTGATTGCAGTTATTATCAGAGATAGTTTCACATTTTAATAGTATATTTATTTAGTTGTAGATAGAACACCAATACCTTTATTTGTATTTTATTTTTTTTATGGTGCTCAGGATTGAACCCAGTGCCTTAACATCATTCTAGGCAAGACGGCTTTACCACTGAGCTGTAACCCCAGCCCAATAGTTCACTTTTAATAGAACATATAATAACATATGTTGGCACATACATATGTGCACAATACTGGAAAATATGTGTGTAGTTTGTATAATATGACATACCCATATACAAATATGAGCCCCAAGTGGCTTAAGACACTAATTTAGATAATGTTTTTTGCAAAGTTAACACTTCTTCTATAATAAAAAAAATTCTCAATTTATATATCACAATCTCTACATTTAGATGTTTAAAAGATATGAGATTTCCTAAACATATGGACATAAGTATGTTTCACCACTCTCAATAGCAAGCAACTAGGATTCCAAACAACATAGACACAACTTTGAATATATAATGTACCTTTTATATTCACATCTGGTTGGGACACTGTGATATAGTTAAACCGTGGTTTTGAGTAAACTCCTAAGAGGGTCTTTAACAATATTTCCAATAAACTAAATGCAAAAAATGATAGTTAGATGGTGGGCAGTTCCTTCCCACAAAGCCTTGCTTTACATGGCACTTAAAACTTGCAAGCAAGTATATCATTAGTCTCATCTTCCATAGAATCCAAACTCTAATAATAAATATATCATTATTTTATAATTGCCCATACTCTCTGGTGATTGTAAATGAACCACAGAGGAAACAACTCTCAGCAGGGATACTTAGTAAGCTACTCAAAAAAAACAACACCATATCATTGACACTATTCAGATCTGACAAAATTAAATTAGTGGGTGGGGAATACTGGCCATGTGAGTGTAAAGAGAATAACTCAAATTAAATTTTTTTTAGAGATTCCAACTTTTTACTTGCAGTTATTTCTGTCTCACATAGTCATTAAGATTGTCTACCGCAGTTGCCTAGTTTTTAGTTTTCTCGCTTGGAACACATAGTAGGAACTCAGGAAATATAGCTGAATTAAAGTTAGTTTTTCCTATATCCCCTTGTCCTTCGGCAATGAATGAACCTTCCGGTCCTGAATTCATAGTCTATCACCTTCTTTTTTTAAAAATTTTTATTCTAAGATGTTATAACTGTACAACAGAATGGCATTAAATTTTCATATTACACAGAATCGAGCACATTTTTACAAAATCTACAGGTAGAATTAAAAGTAATAATTCACACCATTTTTGACCATTTATAACAATGAACATTAGTGGAAATGATATCCAATCTCATTCTACCCGTCTTATTTTTTCCTTCACACCTTTTGCCCCCTCCCATTCCCCTCCCCTCGCACTCCCCATTGGCCAATTTCCATGAGTTCCTCTAATCATTCCTCATGACTCCCACATCCCAACGGGACTGTGAAATGGCCCTCCTTAAATCAGAGAAGAAAAACATTTGGACATTTGGGCTTTTTGGGATTAGGCCTTAATTTACACTTAGTTATTATATTCTCTAACTCCATCCATTTACCTGCAAATGCCATGATATATAACTCTCTTACATTGCTGAGTATTACTCCATTGTGTGTATATATTCCACATTTTCTTTATCCATTCATCTACTGAAGGGCAGCTAGGTTGGTTACACACACAGTTTAGCTATTGTGAATTGTGCTGCTAATTAAATATTGACAGGGGCTGTGTCCCTGTAGTGTGCTGTTTTCAATAATGCAATGCCAATCAAAATCCCAATGACATTTCTCATAAGAAATTAGAAAGAAAAGGCAGTCCATGAAATTTCATCAGGAACAATAAGAGACCCAATTAATCTAAAGCAAACCTTAGTAAGAGGAGCTGAAGCAGGAGGCATCACTATACCGAGCACCTTAAATTATACAACAGAGCAAATTAGTAACAAAAACAGCATGTATTGGCACCAAAAATAGGCCGAAAAGAAACCAATGGCACAGAATAAGAGTACACAGGAGACTAACACCTATAACATAATAATTTCAGATTATCTTATATTAAACAAAGGGCAACCAAAAAACATAACATTGGAGTAAACAGATATAGCCTCTTCAACAAATGGTGCTGGGAAAACTGGAAATCCTTTGTAAGCTGCCTGTCTTGGCCAGCCACAAAACTCGCCGCGGGAATAAACTCACGGGGGTAAAGCTATTACTTATACTTTCTACTTTCATTATGGGGGGGGGGGGGGTGCTGGGGGGGGGAGGGGGGTGGGGGGGGGGGTGGGGGGGGGGGGGGGTGGGGGGGGGGGGGGGGGGGGGGGAGGGCGGGGGGGGGGGGTGGCTGGGGGGGGGGGGGAGGGGGGGGGGGGGGGTGGGGGGGGGGGGGGGGGGGGGGGGGGGGGGAGGGGGGGGGATGGGGGGGGGGGGGGGGGGGGGGGGGGGGGGGGGGGGGGGGGGGGGGGGGGGGGGGCGGGGGGGGGGAGGTGGGTGGTGGGGGGGGGGGAGGGGGGGGGGGGGGGGGTGGACAGGGGTTGGGGGGGGGGTGGGGGGGGGGGGGGGGGGGGGGGGGGGGGGGGGGGGGGGGGGGGGGGGGGATAGGGGGGGGGGGGGGAGGTGGGGGGGGGGGAACTCTTCTCTGACCGACTCGAGTGACTGCAACGACTGGACTGAATGAAATTCTCCTTCCGTTCTCCTATTCGGACCGCTTTCACACGTACAGATATGCAGGTTGGAACTTATGGCCTTTCCCAGCAAGCTGCAACAGCCCCTTCCTAATACGGGCTTCCTTCAATCCATATGCAATAAAATGAAATTAAAACTTCTATCTCTTCACCATGCACAAAATTCAAACCTCAAAGTGGATCAAGAATCTAGGAATTAGACCAGAGACACGACTCCTAATAAGAGAGAAAAAGTAAGCTCTAATCTCCAGCATGTTGGATTAGGCCCCAAGTTCCTTAATAAGAATCCTGTAGCCCAAGAATTTAATACCAAGATTCTATCAATCACCTACTTTTTGACTCAGATGTAGTATTCCCTGTCATAAGCTTTTTATTTTTCTAGACAATCTATATATGTGCTCCCAGGTCCTAGTCTTATGTTTGTCTAGTAGTTGCCTCAACTTTCTCAGCCCTAATGCCTTCTACAACATTTGAATGATTGATTTTTTATTTCCATTTTCATCCCTTCATCCCACATCATGATTTTCACCTCTGCTTCAATAAGGGCTATGTCCTCTATCTCCTGGGCTAGTTTAGCATGGCCCCTACATATTTTTTTCAGATGTAAATTAAAAATGAGAATGCCTACAGGATGAAAACAGAAATAGCTGTACAAGGGCTACATAGGGATACTAGTGTCCCCACCCCAGCATCAGTCCATTTAGACTTTCTTAAATTTACTCATCCATTCATTTGCCGTACTTTTATCTCTTTCTTTTTTTCAAACATTTGCTTAAGTTAGCTACTACCTGTACAATCCATTCCTGGGTGAGAGAGATTCAGGTAATGTATACATTGTTAAAATGCCACCATTTTACTTTCCACTAGTTTAATCTTAAAGCAAACAAACTATTTCCATAAATATAACTTTAGTATGATGTTAATTCTCTGATAGAGTATATTTACTTATTTTAATTTTTCGCCACTTTTTCTAAAATGGTGCATTATAGTTTGTACATAACATTGTTTTTTTTTTACTAAATATTCATACATGCAAAATTATAAACAATAGAAATGTGGCAAGATGTCAAAGCTATATGGTAACCTAAAATCTCACTTTTTGAGCAAATTAAAGATATCTTCAAGAAAGTAAAATTATTTTGGCTGAAGGCTCAGAGAACTAGATCAATACATATAGAAAAGTTTTGTAGAACATCTTTCATACAGAGAAATAACATATTTTTAAGAAAATAGGGCAGCAGGCCGTGGTGGCGCATGCCCTGTTAATCCCAGCACTTTGGGAGGCTGAGGCAGGAGGATCGTGAGTTCAAAGCCAGCCTCTCATCAATGTTTGAGGCACTTAGCAACTCCAGTGAGACCCGGTCTCTAATACAATATACATAAAACGGCTGGGGATGTTGGACCCAGTGGTTGAGTGCACCCTGAGTTCAATCCCCGGTTTCCACAAAAAAACAAAAAAAAAAAAAAAAAAAAAAAAAAAAACAGAATAGACGGCAAATTCCAGAGTATGAGTTTTTCTATAGAAGAATATTGAGAGTTGCCAATCGTGTAGGGAAGGCAATATTTGGAGATGGGTAAATAAGTCCAGGTTTTAGACTTACATGGCACAAAATACATAGGACCTTAGATGGCAAAAAAGCAAATTTGGGACGTTATTGAAGTTAAGTATCTAGGGAAATGAGAAAGTTGTTTTCTTGTTTCTTTGGTTTGAATAAAAAAGACTCTAAAGCCAATTCCATCACATAATTTAGATGCTAAGAGATATTTGTTTTTTAGAAAAAATTGCTAAAAATATTTTTTTTTCAGTAGAATTACTGACCAAATGTCGGGTCCAAAAAATATATCTTATAGAAAAATTTCAATTATGCAAAGAAAAAAATGTTGTTTAAGCAGCCAAGAAAGTACTTTAGCTCCAACACCCCATCACAGTGGAAGAAAAAAATATGAACAGAAGTGGAGGGACTCAGGGAAAGGGTGACCAAGGGTGCATAAGATGCAATTGTGAGAATGAGATTGAAGAAAGAAAAGTTTATAATGATCATATGGAGGTATGAATCTTATTCATATCCTATGGCCTCACTAGCTGCTTTTTTTTTTTTTTTTTTTTTTTTTTTGTCTTTGAGTCCTAAAGTGTTTTATCTATGAAAGTTCTCAAGTTACGTCATTAATTAATAAGGATTAGAGCCGCTGAGATACTTTGGAGGCTGTCCATTTTGCCTCTCGTCCCTCCCTTAAATCACATTATCACATCACTCTACCAAACAAGCATAATTGTTTTTTTATTTATTTGCTTAAATAAAAATACTCCTGCTGAAAGTTGTGGCTCAGTTGGTAGAGAACACTTGCCCTAGCACGTTAGAGGCAACTGAAGGTTTCAATTCTCAGGTATCACATAAATAAAGTTATTATGGCCATATACAACTAAAAATCATAATATCATTTTTTAAAAGTACTCCTAATATCCATTACTCATTGTGAGAAGTATTTAATTGCAACTGTAAATTTCAGGTAAACACTTAGGTAACTTTGTATAATGTTAAATTAATATACATTAAGTTGTAATTGAATTAAATCCACTAAAATATTCCAAGTTATTTTTTTATATTTTTATTAATGCATTATCGGTATACAACATAATATTAGAATATCATTTTGAGCCTGATCATATTGTATGGGACTCATAATCTGCACAAGAGGGGAGGACTTTGGCTGCTTTACCACTGCCCTAGTAGGAGGACCGGAGACTAAGCGAAGAGGGGTGTGGGCAATAGATGTGAGCGTGAGAGAACCCTAACCACCGCGGCAGGCTAATTTGTTAGTTTCTATGCCTATTTAAGTTTCAGCACCACCTTGCAAATTAAAGGTTTGAATTTTTTTGGATTCTCCGCTTTAGCTTATAACAAAACTCCCTGGGTGGTTGGCGTGGTTTCCTGCCGCAGCCAGGCAGATAGGAGACACTCAGCCCTATTATTTTGTCCTTACAGCCCCTCCTTTCTGGCCTTGCCGGGGAAGTTGTTTTTTTTTTTTTGTACGGGCAGAAAGAAAAAACCCCCTTTAGGGCCCCAAAGGGGTGGTAGCTTTAGACCTCGGGCCCCATTCATAACCTCAAGGCAGCCCCCGACAAGGTTGGCCGACCCATCGTGGGGCAATGAAGAAAAATTATCGGTGGGGCTTAGACACAGTTAGAGACTCAGCGTCTCTTTCTCTGGCAAAAATACCCCCCCTCTACTCTGGGCGCCACAAGCATTAACATTTAGAAAATCTGAAGACCCAGCCCTCCGAGGGCAATGGTTGATGCTTATTTTAAGAAGCAAGGTCTCCAAATATCTGATAGCCAAGCAGAAAGTGATTTGGAAATTCATTAATACGGGCGGCTCCCTGGCTTCCCCAAAGTCTGATTTTAATTCTTGAAACAACGGGACGAAGTGGAAACAATTATTAAGAGACAGAGAAATTGAATATGGGTAAGGTTCCTGGCCTCCGGGAGTTTAATCCAGCTTTATCCTCCTACAAAAAGCATGCTCGCTCTCTACAAAAAAAAACAAAAAGATTAATCTTTCCCGGTCCAGAAGAATTAAACAGCCCCTCCTGGTCCGCAAATATAGAGAACCATCTAATCAATCTCTAAAAACAAAGAACTCTCGCTTAAGGGAAGATGAAGTTAACAGGCCCCTCCAATTAGAGAGTTTTCTAAACAAATTCCCTGAGGACAAAGGCCACCGGCCCACATGGCTTCACCACTTTGTGAGCGGGAAATCCACCATTTTTACTAAGCCGAGCCCCCCTGTTGAGCCTTACTGTGCCACAACCGCTATACCAAGAGGCGCTAGCCCGCCCACTCTAGTGGGCCGTTCACATCTTGTAATAGGCATTTCCAGTTAATTTAAATGCCGAGAGCAGACAGACCTCAAATTTGTATCCCTGGGATACACAAGTAATTAAAAAAGAATTAACAATAGGCTGTAGCAGAGAGATTGGGCCAAATTTCGCCACTGGGCAAGAAATGTATATTTACAAAAATCTCGGCTCATCAACCGCCTGTAACGAGTAGAGTATTTGGAAAGATCTAACTCAAAGCTGGTGCTCCCAGGACCTTTATTCTTTAAATGGTGATGCATATTTTTTCTGATGAATGCCCATATGCAGTGCTGAGGAGGAACCAAACTGCAAATCCTCCCATACCAATAACGTTTGGGATGCTGTCCAAGAACTAGTCCTACAGGAAATTCAACAAAAGCAGCATTATTACCAGCTCCATACCGAGAGCCAGGTGCGAGCTTTTAGGGCTGGCAAGCATGGAAGAAGCTAGAAGGAAGGCCCCACAGAGCCTCCTATAGCTGGAATCACTCCAAAAAGCTAATGAGGTAATCTAGCCGAGCATTTTATTGAGAGAGTGGAAGAAAAGCCGTTCAAAGGAAATTTCCCACCTGGTGGCGATGAAGGGACCAATTTGCCAAAATGTTTAGTTTGGGAAGGAATGACCGCAGATCACTAAACCTGGTCCCTGTGCTGGGTTAAAAAGACAGGTTTCTATGGGGAGATGGATTATTGCCGACCAAAGATGTGGGATTTTCGACAACTCACCAATCTCAGATAATTGACCACTGCCGCTAATGTCCCAACACAGTAGGTATTAACAACAGTTTTTAAATGGGAAAAGGAGTCCCTATATTTAAAAGTGTGTAGACAACAAGGCCAATTTTAAAAAAGGACTGCCCCCAAATGGCCCTGGTCAGCCTCCAAGAATGCTGCCCACTGGCCAGACTCAAAGTAGAGCAGGGCCCTAGAACACGTTTGTCCTCAGGTGTAAAAAGAGGATATCATAGGAAAAAAGGATTGCATGGTCTAAATTTGATATTCATGGGGAGAACCTTTAAACTCCTGAAGGGGTATCCCTCCATTCCCGTTACACCAAGGAGGTTCCCCTGCTCACACAGTAACCCCCCCTCATGTCTATTTGGAACAGGTCCTACTTGTTTACCAGGGATTAGACCAAATATGGATATTTAATCTATCAGGAAAGGAAATTTTCATTGCCTAGTTTATACTTGGGCAGATCGTACCTATAAACTAAGGAAGGAAGGCAGATTACCACCGCCAAGTGGGAACTAATGCCCAGGTGCCTCAGTTAAACTTGGAGTAGGTTGGAAACACTCACTGTCAAAAGAGACCAGAAATTGGCTTAAATGAAAAGGAAATATAGATGAAATCAAGGAGAAGTTCATCCCCTCGGTGGCTTTTTGGATTTAACCTCTAATTGATTAGGAACAAGACATCCTAGGAGAAGCTGAAAGGGGCGTTTACATTACAACCAACCCATCCTCTTTGTTTTTTCTAGAGAGCTTCAAAATGATAAGGGAGAGAAAAAACTTCCAAATCATCAATAGGGTCCTCACCCCCCAATCCTAAGGGCCATTCCTGCTCCCCAAGTTCCTGCCATTCAAATGGCGAGATTGCCCCCCAATCTTGGTCGGAGCAGTGGCCCCCTTCCCTTACTGAAAAACTAAACCATTTGTGAGGAACAATTGTCCGAATCAAGAACATTTAGCCCTAGGACACATTATGACCTTCTCTTAGCCCATGGAACAGTCCCCTGTTTTTTTTGTTATAAAACAAAAAGGCCCAAGAAGAAAATGGAGGATGTTTACAAGGACCCTCCAAAAAATTAATGATAGGATGTTCCATGTTGGCACAAGCCTCTGCATGGTCCTCCCCTGGATCCCTTCTATCTCAACGAGATTTAACCTTAAGTGTTAATTGATATTAAAAGATTGTTACTTTTCAATACCCTCGTTCATCCAGATGAATTATGAAAAATTTGCATTCTCGGTCGCCACTCCAGTCAATTTTCAGAAACCAGATGAGGCGATATCAATGGATAGTTTCTCCCTCAGGTATGGTTAACAGCCCAGCTTTTTTGTCAATATTATGTTTCATCGGTCTTCTGGTCACCATTAATGAAAAAATCCACGAGAGCTCACCCTATATGTTTATATGGATGACATACATTCCTGGGTGGCTGCCTGATGTCCAACAACTAAACGTCAGCTTAACCTAACCCTTTTGAGAGCTCTTAGAAAAAGGAAGGTTACACATATCCAATGATAAGATATACAAACTATTCCTCCTTCCCTTTAAAATATTGGGGACAAAAACTTAGCCTAGACTTCGGTTTGTCCTCTCAAACCTCAACTAGTCATTCCAAAAATCTTATTCCCTTGGCAGAGTTACAAAAGCAATCAGGAAGAGTGCTTAAAAACTGGTTAAGACTAATGGCTTCATATCACTCTAACTGAGGATTTATATAGCTCTCTTTGAGATGCTACTACGGGGAAAATCCCCCTAGGCTGTGATTTTTACTAGAAAAAAGTCATCTGGTCCAATATTACAAAAACTCCAAAGATGCCCCTCAATTCGATGCACAATTGACTCGATACCAACCAAAGTCAAGCTCTATATCTGGTTGGATTTTCCTCAGGTGCTAAGCATTTTTACAGCTATGCTCACGCCCAGATGGAAAATCCCTTAGAGTAGATACCATTACTCTTCTGGGAGGAAGCACCTCGAGTTTATTTCCCAATTATATCAATTAGCAGATCTTATAATAAAAGGTATGAGATACATCAATTGAGGCATTATATGGAAAAGAACCCAGATAATTTTAAACGATTCCCTTACCGTTTGTCCAGACCTATAAATGGATACGGAGAAAACAACCCTAGAGTCCTCCTATGCTTTAGAAGGATTTCTAGGAAAAGTTGACTGTCCATTACGGTCAAACAAATGGTACCTTTTCTATTTCCAAAACTGGAGTGAGACTCCTCCCAAATCCTGTTTTACATCAAGCCGCACTCCCCAAGGCAGCATTAAATGTCTTCACCGAGGGAGGAAAAGAAAGGGTCAGCAGTTATAGTATTTTCACGCCATCCTCCAGGCAAAAGGACACAAATACTTTGAACAGTTACTGGTCTTCTGCTCACTTTAAAAGAAATTATAATGCTGTTGCATTAGGCCTTAGACCCATGTGCCAAAGAGCCGTATGAATCTTTTTCTCAGATAGTTTATATGTAATTAACCTATGTCACCTACTCTAAATGCCTCATATAATAAAGATAGATAATCAATCCTATCCACCCCTCGCTGATGATTCAGGTTCGATCCCTGTTAAAGGGGCGTAATGAACCTGTGTTCCTCCAACATCTTGGGGCACATCAAGGCCTTTATTTGGGCCCCTCTCTTGAGGGAAATCAGGCCCGCTGACTCGTTTGGTCACCACAAGGTGTATTAAACAGTTACAGTCCCTAATATCCAACAAACCTTCAGTTATGACCCAAGTTCCCTTCCTCGACCTTCACTTCAATTTTAAATTGGAGAGGACTACATAATAAATTTCCTTTAGTTCCTATAAAATTATTTAAAAAAGATTGTAAAAGACATGTAAGTCCTGTTTGCCCTTCCTTACAAGTCCCCACCTCTCCAGTCACCTCCCCCTGGGGTAAATCCCAAGAGGCCTACGGCCCAACGCTGTCCCTGGCAAACTTGATGGTAGACCCATTTCATGTGCCAGTTGTGAAAATTTAAAAACATGTATTTTAGGTGTCCACAGAATACTTTATTCACATGCTTTATTGGGCCCACGGCACACTCTCAAAGAGAAAGGCTAAACATGCTGAACGTCACTTTTTTTACAATGCCTTTGCTATTCTTGGATTGCCAAAACAGGTTAAAACCAATAATGGAACCCCTGTTTTGTGAGCAAATCATTACAAAAGAGTTCCTTCCAAACTTGAACATAATTAAGCATCACCACAAGGGATCCCATATAACCCAAAAGGACAAGCCATCAGAGAGAGACATAATAAAAACCCTAAAAAGGACCAATTAAGATAAAACAAAATGGGGGAAGGCAACCCCCATGACCAGTTGAAAACAGCTATGCTTTACTTTAAATATTTTTTAATTTTTTTTCCCAAACAGCAGCCTCTGTCTGCGTTTCAAAGATACTTGTCTAACCAAAACGCCTTATGTATATAGGTTGGATGGTCCGATGGAAAGATCCCATTAGACTGGAAGTCTGGAGAGGTCCTGATCCGTTAATAAGTGCTAGGGCAGAGGTTTTGGACCTGTTCTTTCCCAATAGGGAGAACAAAACCCCTATATGGGTGCCTGCCAGAGATCCTCAAATACTGACCAATTGGAGCCAAAATGACTACCCAGGAGCACAAGCCACTTGAGGAGTGGATCCTTTTCTTTTTTTTCCACATAAATGAAAACACTCGTTGACAAAGCTCCTGTCCCTGCTGTGATTAAACGTCTCATCACATACCATATCCAAAATTCAATCAAAAACGAAAACACTGTCTTGGACTCCTTCTTTGATCGTATCAATCTCTAACCCTGCTGCGATGAGAGAAGAGGGACTGGGCCATTCCTGTGACAATTATTTGGACTTTATTGCTAGAACGACTTTCCTTTGGAAATCTGAGAGAATAGCGCTATATCTTATGACAATTTTCTGGAACTTTGTGCTGGACAGGCTTTTTCTCGGACTCCTAAGAGAAGAGGTCCCATTCCTGTGACAATTTGTCCCCGGACTTTTATGCCAAAATGACTTCCTTTAAACTAAGCTAAATAGATGGACTTTCGTCCCTTTGAGTAAAATTCCCTGCTCAATTGGATGGACTTTTCTCCCATTGGTGAAATCCCTGATTGTTAGCATTGTTCTTTGTGTGGCACCCTTTAAGCACCTATAGAGAGCTAGCCAGATTGATAGAGCTGGGTGACCTACTGTCACGCCTGAGCTATAGCCCTACAAGGCTTTGTGCCACGGTCCTTAAACAGGATGCAGAGGTTTGCCATCCAGTCAAAGAGCCTTCCCAAAGGTGATTGGTCCTAAGTCCCCGTGGTGCTCCCCTGTGGCCACTTGCTTTGCCCTATGGTAATGATCCACCTGCGCTAGAGTGATAGCCAATAACGGGTAACATTTTTCCCAGAGAGGAGAAATCAAACCTAGACAGGCAACACTCTCAAATGAGTTGGACAACCCTACCAAGAATGGGAACATCCCATTTTTATAAAATGGAAGAGGACCCCGCATTTTGAAAATAACACAAAAAAAGGGGATTGTTGGATCTCATGTCCTGCCAAGTGTGGAAGGACATTGGCCTGCTTTACCACACCCTAGTATGGACCGGGTGCTAAGCAAAGGTGTGTGAGCTATGTCACCGATAGCTGTGAGAGACGCCAAACCGGCCCTGCTGGCCTGATTGGTTTAGTTCTAGGCCTATTTAAAGTTTCAGCCAACCTTGCCAATAAAGTTGAATTTTTGGCTTCTCACCTTGCTAAAAACAAAAGGGCGTCGGCTCCCTGGGTGTGGCGTGTATTCTGTCCAGCCAGGCGGATAGGAGACACTCAGCTATTTTTGGTCCCTTAAGCCCATCCTCTGACCAGGTAAGTTGTTTGTCTATTTGTGCGGGCAAAAGAAAAACCCTCCTTTAGGGCCCAAAAGGTGGGGTAGCTTTAGACCTCCGGCCCAACGCCCAAGTTCCATAATACTCAGCAGATCCGCCGACAATTCATATATGGAAATACAAGTTTAGTGGTCCAGTTCAGATGCCCAGTACTAATTCCTTTTTTCCTTTCCTTCCTCCCTCCCTCCTGTTCCCCTTCCTTTTCTCTATACTGGTCATCCTTCTATTTATCTTATTGTTTTTTATTTTAAATTAGTCAGTGTTCAGATAATACAGAAAGGTGAAATTCACAATGGCATATAAAAATATGTAATACAGACCATAGGGAGGAGAGACAGAAAAAGGGAAAAGAGCAGTGGAATGAAATTGACCAAATTAGTATTTACAAGCTCTTTGATTTCCTTCTCTAAATCAAATGTCCCATGTGGTTCTATGTAAAATTTAAACATGTTTATTGACCCTTACCTCGCTTATCCTAGTCACAGTGTCATTGTCCTCATGCATTAAAATAATGATTAAGACAGATTTCATAAATTCTTTCTGCTTTCAAATTCCTTTTGTCGTTCCATGTTTAATTTTTAACATATTATTTACATTAACAAAAACTTCACCAACACCTATACAAATTTGTTACTAAGGATCTTACTAGCCAGTTGTCAACATAAAAGGAAATATTAGAACTTCATAAATATAATTTATTTGCCCTTGTAAATATCTAAAAATTTGGTAATGGACCTTCTACAATCCCTAGGGAAAAAAAAATCTCTCAATTATTTTTTGTAGGATTTCTCAAAGAAAAAGCTGACAAAAAACCTTATACATGTATACTCTCATGGAAATCTTTAACTGCTTTGTCAATGTTATGTTTTGCTTGTTAACAGGTAATTTGAAACCTCTTTTTCTGCAAGTCTATCCTGTAGGTTTAGTTTTTCTCTTTATTATCATATGCATATTAATTATAACAGAACAATATGGAATTTCATGTTGCATATTCCCTACATGAATATTAACATATTTTGATCATTTTCACCACCTATTACCCTGTCTTTCCATCCTTCCCCTGTTCCTCTTTCTTTTCCCTAACAGTCTCCTTTTTACATTAATATTCTTCTTTTTTTCCCTCTATATTTAGTATGTGAGAGAAAAATATGATTATCTGTATTTTCTGAGTCCTGGTTTATTTTTGTCTTAACATGACTATCTCTCCAGTTCCAATCCATCTTTTCCCTTGCAAATGGCATCAGTTTCAATTTTTATACGACTGAATCACACTTTCATTTTTTTTGTATATAGAACAACATTTTCTTTATCTATTCATCCTGTTGATGGGCAAAATAGCCCTGGAGGGGGGGGGGGGGGGGGGGGGTGATTTCATAATTTGCTATTGTGAATTGTGGCTTGCAATAAACATGTCTACAGGTATCTCTATACTCCATGTTGACTTTTAATTACTCCTTGGACATAACATAGTATATATACGAGAGGAATTGGTACAAACTGAATCATAAGGGAGAAATATTTTTTAGCTTTTTAAAAGAAGCTTAATAGCAATTTTACATAGTGGCAGTACTTATTTTTATACATTCCCAGGAACAACATATCCAGAATTCCCCTTTTCCCTTACATTCTGTACCTGTATTTACTATTACATACATTTCTTGTTCATTGGCCATTCTGACTGGGTGTAATTGGAATTTCAAGGGGCATTTTGATTTACATTTCCTGTGATAGTTAGAGACATTGAACACTTTTTTTAACCATTTTGTACTTTCAAGAAACATCTGTTCAATTGCTCATGATTGTTGATTGGTTTATTATATTTTGTATGTTAACATTATTAAATGCTTTAATATGGTTCAGGTTTTTAATCCTCTTTCAGAGAATGGATTGCAAATGTTATTTCGTCATGTTTTCTATAGGTTGCATTAATCTGTTCCTTTGCTGTTGCAGAAGTGGTTTTTTTGAATACAATCCAATTTTGTTGTTTCCTTCCTTCTAGAATGTTACCTAATACTATAGAAGTCCTAAATCATGAAAAATATTACCTGTGATTTTATGTTATGAGTAAATTTCCCGCTCTGTTATTTCCTCCTAGCATGTTTCAGTTTCAAGCTTTGGTGTAATTCAATTTGATTTTTACACAGGATGAGAAATGGAATCTACTTGCAGTCCTTCTAACTATGGATATTCTGTTCCCCAGAACTGTTTTGTTGAAAAGGGTTGTCTTTTCTCCATGAAGGGGTTGGTGCTATTTCTCAAGAATCAGATTTCTTGTAACCATGTAGAGTTTATTTCTTGCTCTAATAATTTTCTTTTCCTTTGTTTATGGTTTTTTGGTACAGGGGATTGAACTCTGGGGCACCTCGACCACTTGTGCCACATCCCCAGAAACCATTGTTGGTATATTTAATTAGATGACAGGGTCTCACTGAGTTACTAAGTGTCTCACCATTGGTTGAAGCTGGCTTTGAACTCGTGATCCTCCTCCTGCCCTCAGCCCTCCCGTCCCACGTTCTCACGATTACAGGTTGTGCACCATCCGGCACCCAGCTCTTGCCTCTTGTAATTCTATTCCACTTTTTCTGTGTGTGGTGATGTTTGCCAGTGTGATGCCATTTTTTTATTACTATGGGTCTGTTTTTTTAATATTTTAAAATTGAGTATGTCATTTATAGAAGGTGCTTAAACACTCCTTACTTACTCATATATATAGTTTTACAAGCATTGTGGTCAATACTCACCATGAATCCCAAGCCACAAGAAAACCCACCAATTGTGGAGTTGTGTCCTCATTTTAGAAGAACTTCTTAGAGAAATAAATGAATTTACAACAAGCATAATTAAATACCTTGGGGTAGGTAAACTAAAATTAAAAAAATATATTTTTATAGGGCTGGGGGGTTGTGGCTCAGCAGTAGAGTGCATCACCCTAGCCACGTGTGAGGCCCTGGACTCAATCCTCAGCCCCCCATTGACAACCAAATAAATAAAATAAATGTTATTGTGTCCCCCAACTGGCAACTAAAAAGTATACATAAATAATATATAATATAGATATATGTAATATAAGATAATTGTTATAGTTAAACTATACATACTTTAATGTATATATGTTTTACATATATGTGTGTGTATGCATTATACATATACATAAAGGTATATATGGTATTGTATTAAAACAATAATAATCCATGTATATAGTATTTGTATAGGTATTCCTTAATATTGCTCTAAGGAAAACTGATAACCAACCACAGGATTTGCAGTTGAATATAAAATTAAATATTTTCAGGAGTAATGGAAAGTAAATTAACAGACTTTCATATTAAGAATGTTCTACAGAAAAGTGAAAAATAAATATTTGGAAGAAAATTTCCAGAAGAAATGGGATAAGATAAGATGTTCCCTTGTTTAAAGGAAAAAGGAAAGTTGGATTTGTGGGAAATTCTAATCTAGTATGAATCATCTTCTTAACTTAGGCTTTGTTATTCAATTACTGTATCTGGGAAGCATAGTTTCTGTTTTGTTTATTTTGTTTTTGTTAATGATACATTAGAGATTAGTTTTTAGATAATTAATGGTGGATAAATTGCTGCTATAATTTAAATTTGTTATCAATTGCAGTCCTCCAAACTTAGAAATATAAAATATCTTAGCAGTATATATTTTGCTAGCCTTTTTGTGGTTAATGAACTAGATGTTGAATGTATTATGTTTTATATATACCATATTTATGTTATATAGTCTCATTCAGATTTACCACAATAACAAAACAGCGGACTTAAATCGATGCAGCTCTATGACACACATTTTGTGCAGGCAAATAATAAAAAGTGTCAACCTAATTCAAAGTAGATGTGATTGATAATATATAACTATGACAGAATGAAATTTGTAAATTAAATCACTTAAGCTTCAAGAGGCTCTCAAGCGAATTTAGTGTATAGTGTTTTCCTACTGTGAATAAGTTGAAGTGTAAGTAAACAATTAGGTAAAACACCAGAAGAAAGTTTTGTCCATCAATTCAAAATTGAAGTTGCCAATGCGCTAATATATATTTGAGTCTTAGTTATTGAAACTGAAAAGAATATGATTACCTTGTCTGAAAAATCTTATGAATTATACAAAAGGGAACATAAAACAGACATCTATTTAATATATTCATATTATTCTGAGTAGAATATTTCTTAAGGTTTAATTCTTAATGGCATAATGTATATATAAAGAGATCATAATCTTTATGCTTGGAATATCAAACAAGTAATTTATTTTCTTTTTCTCAATATAGTGGTTCATTAAATAAAAGATTGGCAAGATGAGAGGGGAAATGCCGGAATGTATTAAGACAATTGCTAGTAAAATAGTTTTTATACAAATGATAAAATTATGTGTATTTCATGTATTCGTCCAAGTTTTTAAATAACTAAAATTCTTTCGGTTTTAGAAAGCCTAATTTTTAGAAATAAGTTTAAGAAATTAAGACAATGTAGGAACTTTAAATGGTTTTATCACAAATTAAGAAAAATAATAATACATATGTAGCATTAAAAAAACAGAAGCATCATCAAAGTGGCTAACTGTCTGTTAGCAAATGGAAAAATTCTAAATATAATGACTCTGGATATACAGAAGCAAAATACATCATGTCATGCAGACTATAGGCACTATTCATGATTCTTTCCATCTAGACCATTACACGAACAGAAATAATGTGATTGGTGGTTACATGACATTCCAAAGGTTTCCACTATGTGAAATATCTAGCATAAAGTGCTTATTGTAACAAGTATTTGTTTTAACATTTTTACAAGAATATATCTGATTCTCTGGGACGAGAGGGTAAGTGACCCGTTGAGAAATAATATTTAGTTAATAACCATTGCTGCTAATAAAAAAAATTACCACAAATTCAGTAGCTTGAAAGTTACTCTCTATACTCATAGTAATCCAACCTAGCTTGGAAATCAAGATGCTGGTGAGTGAGCCTGCAACTTTTATAATAGTTTGCTCTGGAGGGAAAGCCCTTTCCCAATAACATTCTACGTGGTTAGCATAAGTTAATTTTCCCTGTGGTACATAGTAAATAGAATGCCCTTTAATTCCTGGGCTGCCCAGCACAAGGAACTCTCACTTTAACAATTTAAGGTTTGCTTACATTTTTTTCTCTTGTTAGACCTGTCCATCTTCATTACCAGAAACAGTGTGTTGAATTACACTAATTACCTTGATTTCTTTCCTGCTTTCCTTCCTTTTCTTTCTGTCACCCAAATATGTTGTTTTTTTGAAGGTCTCATATGGTTTACATATAGGCCCCATCCAAATTATCAATGATAAACATCCTATTTTAAGATCTAATCTGTACCATATAATTATAACAACGATCGATGATAGTGATATCTTAACATATGCATATGTTTTCTTGAAAATATCCTTGGGAGATTGTTTTTAAGACAAAATGCCCTATGAAAAACTCATGTAAATTTTATAGGAAAATTTTTACAAAAGAAACCTTAGTAAATTAGGAAAATGGAAGCCCTAATACCATCAAGGAAGAAGACATTCACAAGAAAATGTAAAGAAAAAACTATCCCTCTGAAGTTCCAGCTACAAGATTATAGCTATTGAAATTCCATTGTTTAGACTCAAAGATTACATAATGGTTTTCAATAAGTACCACACTATTGTATACAGCATTGGATTTTCTGCCTACAAAAACAAGTAAGGTGAAGAAAAGTTTAGTAATATAAAAAAGCAGTATTTTTCCGACCTTTTATTTATTCTTGTTTTAGATAAGTAAGGAAACATGAAAATACAAATATTTTGTATCAATAACAAGTAGTAATATGTAGGTTAAAAGAAAATCCAAAATAACAGTGAATAAAATGAAAAAATAAAGTGTTTTATATTGTACATCAGGCAGCCATTTGTCAAGTCTCCTATGAGGGAGAAATATTTGTATAGAGACCCGGAGTTAAAATGAAAAAAATATGAAATTTTCCATGGTTTTACCTGCAAATACCATAATTGCATTCTTCTTAATGACTGAGTAGAAATACCCACTCTGAATATATACGTTTAGCCAGAATGGCTATTATCAAGAGAGCAAATAATAATAAATGGTTGTAAGCAAGTGGGGGAAAAAAAGTACACACCATTACATTTCATGGTGGAAGGTGCAAATTAAGTACCAGACCACATGCTGGAAATAACAGAGAAAATACAAAAACAAAACAAGAAAACCTAGAAGTAGAACCACGCACATAACTCAGTTATCCCCCTTCTTGGAATAGTAACCACAAGAAAAATTCATATGATCTCTCACACTCAAACCATAAATATGTTTGAAAATGGTAATCGAAATAAATATTTGCAAACTGGAAATAACTCTCCCACAAAATGTGATATTTTGTTAAACAGACAATTAGGTATACAGAATAATGATATTGGTAGTAATTTTCTTAGGGATTATATAATATTTTATAAACTTACATATACATATATAAGTATCTTGGCTTTAAAGAAATTACAGTAGAGCCTAGCATTCCTTTTAATTACTTTCAAATTCATTAAAATTTTAGAATTAAAAATTTCAGTAGATGATGATCAAGTACTAATTTTATATTAGTTTCATCAGAGTTTCCAAAAACAAATGCAAAGGAGCAAGCACTAATCTAGAAAACTTCCCCGAAATCTTTGTTCTTGTTGACAATATATATATTCTTCATATTTGGTATAAAATAGTTTCTTGTCATAAAATTTTCACCAATAAGTGTAATTATTTATTTATTTAATTATGCCATATTATTAAATGTTTTCTGACTACAAAAGAAAAAAATTCTTTTTTGTAAAATTAGGACATGCCAATGGAGTCTCAGAAAATGAAAAAAAAAAAATAGATTTCTATGTTAAATGCATCAATTTATTCCGAAAGAAAAAATATACCTTCAATATCTATGTGTGTTAAACATAAAAACCAGAAAAGAATATCTATAAAAACAATATGTCCATCCATGACATCTTGATTTTACTGAAAAAGTTTGGTTCAGTTAAATTTTTAAGTATCTTTTCAAAAGAAGTGTGACAAAATTACTTTTAGCAGGCAAATAATGCTGTTTTGAAATACCTTTAGTTCTAACTCTATCATTTGGGTGACATAATGATAGTACAATTCAATTCTCAAAACACTGAAGCTGAGGACATTAATTGACGTTGTGTCTGTGTTTAAGCTTGCCCATTAATGTTAATGTGTATATTCATGAATCACTTTTTTAAGTCCTCAGACCTCTCCAAGACCAGAATAAAGATATGGTGGAAGTAATAATATAATTGGGAACTTGTTTGAACTACCTAGATTTTGTGCCTGACATGTTTTCAACCCCATTTCTATATAAAACCTGTGCTTCACTATAATTTAAAAATAGTAACCCTAACATTGTGTTGGTTTATATTCTTGATAATTGTATAGCTTTTTTTCCAATGAGACTGTTGTACATCTATTCATGATTGTAAAATACATGTGTGGCAAAATTATTAATGTATACTAAAAACATGAGTACAAAACCATGAAGCTAAATAAATTACAGCACTTGTACAGAATCTGACCATAACTACTTCTCATTTCTCACTTTGTGCTTCAGGCTCAACATTAAAAATTAAAGGTGGGACATATAACTTCCCATAACAGCAAAACAAACAAAATAAATAAAATAGACGAGATAGTATAGATAAAGAAATAACTTTAAGCAGAATTTTTAAAAGCCAGAATTCTTCCATAGTGAGTCCACTAGATATATAACACATTTAATTACATTATTTAGGCTATGCAACATGAATCAAAATTCATCAGTGTAAATTTTAAACAACACAGATGTGTGCAATTGGGAAGCAAAAGGATTCGATATGTCCAACCTATAAACATTTCCCAGTTCCAACAATAGAATCCATAAAATAGTTTCTACCACTGATTAACCATAACTATATAAAATCACATAAAATAGAGTCAGCTGCAGAACAAAATATTTTAAAAATGAATTGGTCTCAGGAGTAATTGTGAAGTAGTTCTCGGAGATGGTTCAGTTAGAAAAAACCTTTCAGTTTTTCAATTTTATATAACGATAAAAAACACAATTGACAACATTTTAATTTAATGTTTCTACTAATAATAAAAATATGTTTTTTAAATATAAGGATCCTCAATAAAATTTTAGTTTAGTAAAAACATATTTGAAATTTCTTAACATTGTAATATTTTTTTTATGTGATTCATACAACATGTTTGAGGCAAATAATGTTTAAAAACTATTAAAAATCTTGCAAAAATTATATCTGAAATAAAGATAATTTCACAGAAATAATGATTTATAATCTACTTAGCATTAGAGAAGGTAAGTTTAATACCTTAATGTCCTATAAAGCTAATGGAAAATATGAATTTAAAAAAAAATAGTATTTATGCCTTTTTGTTATATTGCTTTCCAGTAAATTTATTTAATCTTGAAACATAAATAGCTCTTATATATAAAATGCAGATGGATATGAAGATATGATAGCTTTTTTAAATAATTATGTTTATCACTGGTTTTTCAATGTATTCTGTCTTTTATTTTAAAAGAAAAAATTAAAGAGGACATTTAGAGCATGAAAAGTATTAGTTTTTTAAGAATTTTTTTTAGTTGGTAGAGGAAAAATTAATCAGTCTTTGTTTTTATTTATTTATTTTATAAAATGTTGCTGCACAATCAAACCCAGAGCCTCACATATGCTTGGCAAGTAACAACTAACCAACTGAGCTACCACACATGCCAGTATGTGATTTTTTTTTAATGAGAGCATGTGAGGATAAAAATATTATGGAACATTACAAAGTGAGTTTCAATCACGAAATATCAATTTTAGCTGAGAAATGGATACACAAGTTGGTTTGCTACTGTCCTGTGATATTCTGATAAAATGAAGCTGCATATATTCTCTAGATATGATTCTATCACAGAACATTTTTTTAATAGTTACTATTGGGAGGAAAATGAAAGTAAAAGCTATTGTGTTTGCTATGGATTTAAATTAGTTTGTCATATATGAAAGGTCAGAAATTATCTCTCAGAAACCAAATGTTTAATCTTCTCAGAGAAAGTCTGGATAGAGAGAAAAAGTTTGGCATCATTGTGAATCAATTTTTTAGGATGGACTATAAACTTTATTCAACTCCACAATGAAAAAAAATAATGTTCCAGAATAGTTTTGATCTCTTTAACCTTTAAGTTGGAAGAAATTTCCATGTCATTTGTGGGATGGAAAGAAAAAAAATGATAAGCTACAATAAACATTTCAGGGGAAAACTAATCATAGTAAGAATAGATAATTCTTCATAAATTTTATAAATTTCCTTTATAACCAATGGAAAATAACAGTCAAAAGAATTATATCACCAAACATTTATAATACTAAATGAAATGTTTTTTTAAACTTTATCCCATTAATCTCTATTAAAAATCATCTATTTGAAGAAATCCGACAAGTCCAAAATGTAAATTTCACTTTGGAAACTGATTTTTTTCAGATGTTTTAGAAGCTCGTTTGAGGTTAAAACAATAAATTAATCTAAACAAATCTGGGAATTCAAAATTTCTACCCAATATCATAATTTCTTTATATGTAATTGTTTACAAATAATCACATTTTATGGGAGAGTTATCCAAGTTTGCACAACATTTATTTAATACAACCCATTTAAATAATAATTTTTGTTTAAAAAAACTATTCAAACACATTTATGTTTTGGCAATTCGCACGAATATGCTGGATTAAATTTATCCATGGTTTTTTATTTTTAGTTTAAATTAGTGTTATTATAGTTGGACATAATGGCAAAAATTTACACACACGTATATTCATATATGTACATTAGATAGTTGGTTCAGTTGTTCATTGCACTGTTTTTCTCATTTCCCATTCCCTTCTTCCCTCCCCCTCATAAATTCTTTTACTACACTGATCTCTCTTCTATTTTCATGGATTCCTTCCTTCTTTTTTTTCCCCACTTAATTTTGGCTATCTTACCATTAATGGGAGAACTATATTTTGACTCTTGACTTCTGATTCTGGCTTATTTCAATGATTATAATATTTTCAAGTAAGTTCTACTCCATTTTACCTACAAATGCCAGAATTGCCTTCTCTTATAATGGAGTAATACTCCACGTGTTATATACTTCAGGTCCAGAATGCGCTATTATCAAGAAATAATTAAAAATGGACATG
Organism: Tamias sibiricus; assembly: GCA_025594165.1. Taxonomy (NCBI): domain Eukaryota; kingdom Metazoa; phylum Chordata; class Mammalia; order Rodentia; family Sciuridae; genus Tamias; species Tamias sibiricus. The sequence continues at coordinate 8,317 of JAKELJ010000100.1, read as the reverse complement.
GTGGTGAGCATTGGTGGAAAGGTATTATAAATTGTTTTGGGAGTACAAATTAATACAACCCCACTCTGGAAAGCAGTTTGGGATTCCACAAAACACTAGGAGTGGAACCACCATATGACTCAGTTATCCCATCTTGGAATTTATCCATAAGAAAAACAATCTAGAGTAATTTTGTATCAAACCTTTACTGTAAAAATAACTATATAAAATTTCCCTCAGTTATAGAAAATATAGCAAAACAGAGCCTCAGATCTTTAGAAAGGAAACAAAAAAGCAAATGGAAATGCCAAATATTATATAAATATTAAAATTCTATTTTTCTTTTAATGTCTTAAAAATTCATTATTTTATTAATAAAAAAAATTGCCTTGTGATATAAAATACTTCTTATAAAACAAAATTACTATAGAATAATGGATGACAGGAGCAAAACAGTGTCTGTTATAGTCGGAAAATTTGTACATTTTATGTAAAGTAAAAACATATTAAACACACTTAGACTAAGAAGTGTTATTAATGCTTAATTTAATCTTTGGTGCAATCAGTGATACATTACAAGCAGAAGGTGAAACTAAAAATTCATACAAATATCAAAGTGAACATAAAATTTATAATATGCCAAATAATCCAATGAAATCTTTTAAAGAAGATATACAGGACATAGAAATAATGGTGATATAGAAAACAATTTTGAAAGGTATAAAGTTATAAAATATCAGTTAAATCACTTAGGCTTTTTATAGAATGAAATAAACTAGAACGGAAAACATACTATGTAACATCTACTAACTAAGAATAATTATATAAATAAAGTTACCTTAAAAATACAAGATGTCAAAACATAACAAAGCCATAAAAAATTACAAAGAATGTTTAAACTAACTAATGTTAATTTGGAAAAGTGTTTCCAAAGAAATAAAATATTACAATATTTTGTAGTGATAAAGTGTCAACTTATTAGGAAGACATAGCAATCATAAATATGTTTTATGAGCAAAGCACCAAAAATACTTGAAACATAATTAAATGGCATTGGAAGAAAGAGAATTTTATGATAGTTGTAAAAAGTAATATTCTTATCTTAACATTTAGTGGAATAATTAACAGGAAAAACACTCGGCAAAGACAACAAAAATCTAAAAAGCAATATAAACTTGCTATAATTTATATTGTGGCTGTTTTATTACACTGACAGGGAGGAATACTAATTCATTTTGAGCAGGACATTGTTTTTCTTTAAAGAGAGAATACACAGTCTGGCCTAAACGTTGTCTCCAATGAATATAATATAAGGAAAGCAGTCATTGATTTTTTTTCTATATTCTAATCAGGATAACAAAAATACGAATTATCAAAATTTTGTGAGGCAGGAAGTAAATATTGCTCAGAGGGATAATGCTGAAGATTAAAAATATTTGAAAACATAAGCTACATAGGAACAATAGTACACTAAAAATATTACTAGAGCAAATTGAGCCAAATTAAATATTGATGATGTTAAACAATATTAGAATATAAAACAATGAAAAATTAATAAAACAAATTTTTCTCAATATCACAAACACTGAATAAATCATAGTTAGAATAATCTAACTCTCATTCCTGTGGCATGCACATGATTTCCATTATCAGGAATTAGAGGGAGAAAATTAATTAATTTCCTTGAGAATAAAAATGTGGATTATAAAATATTTTGAACAAATTTTCTAATAAATATCGAAAAAAATTAGATGGGAAAAACAAAAATTCATGGGAAATAGAAATCAACTGTTACTATCTGACCCCAATAGAAATGGAAAAATCATATACTTTAAATTAATGAACAATTTATAATTTAAACCCTTATTCACCACATACATATAAAAACTTTATTTGTGGATTCTTTTATGGAAGAAAACTAGCTTTATAGGAACTTTTCAAGAAATTTATTAGAAATTATTAACATACTAAAAACTATTTTTTTAACATCACGTATTACATAGAATTTGAGAAACTGATAAATCTAAAAGAGGAAAATTACTGATATATATTGACTCTTAGTAAAGAACTAAAATTTATTTTAAAATATTACTAAATGAAATAGAGAACGGGGACATTATGGCATTAGGTTTCAAGTAGTACTTTGTTGGGGACATTAACAACATGCCTGTAGATAGAAACTCTCTGCTGCCTCCACTTCCTGTATGGGGACTTGGCTGGCCAAGGGGTGTTCCCCTGAGTAAGTGAGAACTGAAACCTGAGGAGCCCTAATTAGGAAGGCGTCTTGCAGCTGAGCTGGAAGCCATAAGTTCCACCTTGATATGTATGTGACGCACCTGTAGGCACCCGCAAAGCTGAAGGTATATAACCGGTGTGAAAGCGGCGAGTTAGGAGAACGAAGCGAGACTTCATTCTGTCAGTCGTGCAGTACTCGGTCGGTCAGAAGAAGAAGTTCGGGTCGGAGAATCAGAGCAGGCCAGAAGTAGGCAGAGCGGTTACAGAAAGAGAAACAGAATTGCTCGGTCAGAGTTAGGCCTAGAGGCTCCCGAGGACGAAAGAAGAAAGAAGAAAGAAGCTCTAAAAAATAACCTTTCTCAAAGCTAATCTCTCTTTTCTATCTTTTCTCTCTCTCTAGTAGGAAGACAAGAAGAAAGCTGCTCTCTAATCTTTCTCTCTAAAAATCTTTCTTTCCCTCTCTAAGCTCTAAGAAAGTAGAAGTAAAAGTTAGTACTAGCTTATCTGCCTCCTGAGAGTTTTTCTACCCGCGCGCGCTATGGCTGGGCCATGACAGGTCAGCTTACAGTAAAACCACCCCAAGGTAGGCCAATGGCTCGGCAATGGGCATAACCCATGCTCTTATGTTGTTCCCTATGATCTTTTCTGATGATAGGCTCATGTCCTCTATAAGAACCGTCCAACTTCCTCAATAAACGAGTTCGTGCCTTGACAAGTTCTCCCTGGTGCCATCCCTGATTGTCCCATCCATGAGGGCTGGCGTGGGCCTCCAGCCGGCTTCTACATTCTATGATCACGCTCCACTGGGGGCATGTTTTTCCCCTCAGGATTCGGCCGCTGGCCAGAGGAAGCTAAACCTGGTCAGGAAAAACTAAAAACCCAGCAACTAAAAAAAAAAAAAAAAAAAAAAAAAAAAAAAAAAAAAACAACCCAATAGTACTTATCCAAGATTGTAAAGTGAGAGTTTAAGATATAAAATTTTAAAACATGCAAAAATACCTATTTTAATGTTATGCAAGAATTTAATACTCGCTTATTTTTAAGGACTGATTGTCAATACATTTGGTTATTGTCAGACAGCATAGAAATACAGGACCTCTTGACTGAATTGTTAATCCAAGAAAGGAAAACCATACATGTTTGAGTGGACCTATTTCATTTGATAATGGTGGCCAATGTAATTAATTATAACGGTAGGGGAAATTGTAAGCTGCCTGGTAACGAAAAACCGGCCGAGGAAAACTCGGAGGCCAGGAGTTAAGTCTTTTACTACTTTTACTCTCTACTTTCTTAGAGCTTAGAGGAGGGTAAGAAAGATTTTTAGGAGGAAGATTAAAGCGAGCTTTTCCTGCTTGTAGAGAGAAAGAAAGATAGAGCTTAGCTTAGAGCGAGCTTTTAGCTTCTTAGGAGTAGAGTCTTAGAGAGAAAGAAAGATAGAGATTAGCTTAGAGAAAGATTAGAGCTTCTTTCTTCTCTCTTCTTCCTTCCTTCTCTTTCTTCTGTCTTTTGTCTCTCAGGAACCTCGGCCTACACTCTGACCAGTTCATTACTTCTTCTATCTGGTTTCTCTTCTGTAACCGCTCTGCCTACGTTTGGCGCCTTGATTTCTTCTGAGACTCCGAGTGATGCCCGGCTGACTGAATTCTTCGTTCTCCTAACTCGGACCGCTTTCACTCGGTTATATACCTATCAAGCTTTGGGGTGCATACAGGTGCGTCACATACATATCAGGTGGACCACTTTATGGCTTCCAGCTAGCTGCAACTGCCCATCCTAATTAGGCCTCCTTCATATTCCTTCCCTTTAGTTTAAAAGGTGCTTTCTATTTTCTCTATTTTATTTTCTCTATTTTCTTTGTTTTTTAAAATTTTTTTTATTTTTTTTTTCCCCGCTACCTAGCTTTTCACTTTTATTTTTGAAAGGGTGGTATTTGAGCCCTTTTTGAGGAGGTGCTGCGGTTTTAAGAAGACCTACTGCTGAGGAGCAGCTATCGCACTTAGTTTAAGCACAATGCATAAGCGGCTTTGACTTTTTTTTTTTTTTTTTTCCTCTTCTTGATTTTCTTTATGGCTTTCTTGCAAAGCTCAATGGCTTTTTTTCTGCATGGTTTTTACCATGCTTTTTAATTCTCTATTTTCTTTTAGCTCATGGCTTTTTTCTTTATACTAAAAGCTCAAGGGCTTTTTCTCTATTTTTCCTCTTCTTTATTTTTCTGTATGGCTTTCTTGCCCAAGCTCAATGGCTCTTTTCTGCATGGTTTTTACCATGCTATTTAATTCTCTTTTTTCTTTTAAGCTCATGGCTTTTTTCTTTATTACTAAAGCTCAAGGCTTTTGTCTCTATATTTTTTTCTGGCTTGGCCGGGCTACTCTGCTTCGCTTTTGGCCGGCTCGCTACGGCTTTCGCTGGGCTACTCTGCTTCAGGCTTAATTCTTAGCGAGAAAGATTAAAGCGAGCTTTTCTTCTTGTCTCTTAGCTTTGAGTCTTTGAGAGGAAAAGAAGATTGAGCTGTTAGCTTAGAGAAAGATTTGAGCTTCTTCTTCTCTCTTCTTTTTCTTCTCTTTAGAGTCTATAGAGTAGAGTTAGAAAGATAGAGCTTAGCTTATAGAAAAGATTAGAGCTTCTTTCTCTGTCTTCTGTCTTTGTCTTGGGAGCTTCGGCCTTACACTGACCAGTCCTCTGGAAAGCCCTCGCCTAAACTCAGAACCAAGTCATTACTTCTTCTATTCTGGTTTCTCCCTTCTGTAACCGCTCTGCCTACGATGCTGGCCGCCTCTGATTTTCTGACCGACCGAGGTGACTGCCCGGCCTGACTGAATTTCTACCGTTTCTCCTAACTCGGACCGCTTTTCACGCAGATATATACCTTTCAAGCTTTTTCGGTGTGGCCTACAGGTGCGTATCACATACCATATCCAGGTGGAGACTTATGGCTTCCAGCATAGCTGCAAAACAGCCCTTCCTAAATAGAGGCTCCTTCAGACATTGCTTTCAAAATTGTTACTGGGAAATTGTATGTCTTGTCAGAAGTATAATGAACCTGTGTTAGTCAGATTTTCATCACTGTGTCCAACAAATACCTAACAAAAACTAATGGCAATAAAACCTCTACATAGAGGAGGAAATGTTATTTTGGTTAACTGGTTTCAGGAACTTCAGTCCATGTCAGCCAAACAAGACAGAAAACATCATAGGCAGAAGGTTAGTGGCAAGGAAAGATATTCATCTCATTGGAAACCTGAGAAGCAGAGAGAGAGGAAGTGCCAGGGGACACATATAATCACCAAGACCCACCGCAGTGATTTACTTTCCTTTAAAAACCGTGCCCCCTGCCTACAGTTAACATTGGTGGTCTTGAATTATCAAGTGGATTAATCCACTGATGAATTTACTTTCCTAAACACTGCTAAATCCCCACCTGTGTGTAACCTCGGCTACAATGAGTAACATGTTTTCACACACCCAATTGGGAGGCGTTTGAAAATACAAACCCGTAACATTTTTCTAATTATTAATTTCTAAATTACCAATACATAACAATCAATACAAATTAATCATAGACTTAAACATAGGAGAAAATATCAAAAATATTAGAAGAAAGCATTGGAGTACATCTTTGTAATGCTGGGTTAGACAAAGATTTATTAAAACAACTATTATTAAACTGTTGAAAGACAACTTAATCTGAATTAAATTTGAAAACTACTTTTGATCTCTGGCAATAGAGGTAAAAAAGTTTCAGCAGGTAGCAATATTTGAATGACATTATTTCTGACAAAAATTATATTTCTATTGTATATAAAAACTATATATAAAGCTCAAGAATAAAAATATAAAAGGTGGAAAAATTTTAATAGACATTTCACCAAACACCTGACAGATTTTCCCAATCATAAGGTCATCAAAGAAATGCAAATTAAAACACAAAGAGTTTAACTAGTAAATATCTTTGAGTACAGATAAAGTTAAAATAATCCTCAGCAGTGATACAGGAGTTAATTGAAGAGAAAACTACAAATTTTCCTTTTGCATGTAAAACAGGCATTATTCTAAATGCATATCACGGCGAGAGCATAAATCTATTAGGCAAAACAAAAACTCCGGATTTAGTACCATTGTGAATTGCAAATTTTTATAACTTTCTTTCCATTCAATTCATGATAACACAATTTTCATAGCACAGAGCACAAAAAGTATCATTAAAAATGAAACTGACTGTCGGGCCAGTACTTAAATGGTATTATAGTCTATGTGTTTTATTGTCTTAGGCAGGTTTATTGCGAAGGGGCAACTGTTTGGAGATTTTCCCCTTGCTACAGCTCAGGGTATGGAACACAAAAGTTAATAAAATTAGTAAGTACCTTTCTCTGTCTCTTGTCGATCGTTCCCTATATTTTACAACTTAATGTAGAAAAATTTTGTATTAAGGAAGTTTTGTCAAGGTGAATTTATCGGGTAACATGTGGAACAAGGCAATGTGCTTTTATAATATAAAATGCCTTCATTCTCTTTACCCAGAAGGTCATTTTAACTTCTTTTTGAATGTCAGGGGTTATGTCCAGGTATATTACTATCCAGATAAAATTGCCTAGAAAATTCATCACTAAAAGAGTTATTTCCTAACATTTCAGATTAGTTTTTTTTAAAAATATCAGTAATATAAAATGATTCAATTTTCAACGCTAAAAAAACTAGAAATATTTCAATATGAAAATAAAAAATATAATTGGTGATATGTTACCAGAAAAAAAAAAAAAAAAAAAAAAGAGAAAGGGATCATTGTTTTTAGAAGTTTTGCAAAAGGATATTTTATTTCATGAAATAAACACTTTCAATATGAGGATGGAAGAAAAATAGTTAAACCAAAATACACAAAATAGCCTCTTTGTTTTACTAAAGAACTATCAGAGAATTTAATAAGAAATTGTAAGATTTTAAAACCATGGGACCAGTTAACTTTCAAGGAAATACAGATAATAATTCTCCCTGCAAAGATCACACCCAAGGCCAGATCCATTTCAATTTAGTCAAGTTTATCATCTCTTTATTGAAACACAGTAATTCCTATTTTTCCTAAATCAGTAAATTTGTGCCTTTATAATGATTTTGTGTTGTGTTTTACAAAGCACTACAATTTCAATGTGATGGCATGTTAATCTTCTTGCATAACAGAGTCATGAATTTGGGTCTTCATTAGTTCCATAGAAAATATGAAAAAAAAAATTTATTTCGTCAGTTAATGAAATTGAATTCAAAGGATTGTACTGTGAAATACATTCTCCACGCCCCTCTTTTATTTATTTATTTATTTTTTTGAGACAGGGTCTTGCGAAAGATTCTGAGGCTAAACTTGTAATCTTCCTAGCTCAAATTCCCAAGAAAAACTGAGATCACAGGTTGTGTGTTTGTATAACATACTTTATCCAAAAAGTTTTTCTATTTGCTCTTCTTTTTTCTTTTCTTCTTTTTTAAATCATTTGGAAATTATTTATTATTTATTTATTTATTTGGGTTCTCTCAACCCATTAACCATGAAGAGGCTTTATCCCTGGCAATATTTTCTCAATCTTTAAAAGTAGTCAAGTGACAAATATTGTAAAATCAAAAACTGTGCCAGTGGAGAATTGGTCAGTTTAATAGGCACAAAATAAAATGTGAAGGAATGAAGGACAGTAAATACAGGCTTTGTTGTGTTTAATTTTTTGTTGCTATGACAAATAACAAAGAAACACAAAGAAAAGAAGGGTTTATTTTGAATCAGAAGTTAAAGTTTATAGTCAGCTGCCTCTGATGGACATAAAGTTATCGCAGAATGGTGCAGCATAGATAAGTTTCTAGCTCATGGTCAGCCCTGAAGCAGAAGGAGAGAGAGAAGACGGGATCAGGGGGTGTGAAAATTATAGATTCCAAGGTCTTTATTCCCCATTGACCTATATCTTTCAACAAAGCTCCAGCTGCCTTACAGTTTGTGTCAATTTCCAATACTCTATTCAGCTATCAATGGATTAATCAACTGATTCTATTCAGGATCATTCATGATTTAATTTCTTTTTCTAAAAATTGCATTTTAGAGCATTGCTGCATTAGGGACAAGCCTTCATCA